>JAPMLY010000808.1:0-140000 GCA_026401115.1 Tetraselmis chui
CATAAGCAAGAGAGGGAGAGAGATATTTGTGCATAAGTAAGTAATGTAAGTAAGTATTTCTGTATGATTATTTTATATGTTATATAAGTCACAAATAATAGCATTTGGATTCATTGTTTGTTTCCAAAGAAAGTGTCAACCAGTAAAGAAGAATGGAACACAAGCACAAAAGAAGGAGAGGGAGAGAGAGATTTGTACAAAAGTAAGTAATATAAGTAAGTATTTCTTCTACTACTGAATTGGAAATATCGATCGGTTATTATGTTATTATATCAAAACACGTTTCTTATCCCTGAAAATGCGGAAAAACGTTCCGAATAACAGACAGTAAGTAGCCGAAGATATGACGAGCAATGCACGAAATTTTCGGCCAGTACATTTGGTACGTTTTAGTACGTTTTGGTACGTTTTGATACGTTTTGGTACATTTTGGTACGTTTTGGTACGTTTCGGTACGTCGACATGCCACGTCGGATTTTTGATATGAAGCTATTCCTAGTGGGAATGAGAGTGTCGTCGTCGTGAGATCGCCGTCGTCGGATGGAGACTGTTTCTGAGTGCTCATAACGCTGCCAACGTGGCGGTTCGTGCTTACGTGGACGTATAAGTCGTGATGCGATCGTATAGGATGAGATTTCTCATCGTCGTACCCGTACCCTAACTGTATGAGGATTGCGCGCAGCTGACTACCGGATGTTTTTGTAATTCATTCACTCCACTACAATAATCCAGACACGCAATATGTTGTCCATAAGCTCGGCAAGAACACGTACCCCTCTCACCACGCCAAGCACGACGACACCCAGGTACCACTCCACTGTAGTAGAGCCGGAAAGCACGCATGCAGCTGCCAATCGGTATGGTTAGTTGCGAGCTTAAAGCGAAAGTTGTCGGATGAGTTTGTGGAATTAAGCCCATAAATTCCAATGAAATTGGCATATTTACACACGCCGGCTTCGGCACCAAAGCCGGGCATTGCGCAAGCGCTCACACAAAGCCGAATATTGCTCAGTGATCCACAAAACCCCAGTTTGGAGTCTTGTTGGAAGGGGTTTGAAGGTGCGGATACCGCAGTGAATGCACGAGGTTAAGTTTGCGGGTGTGTGCATGTAGCATGAAAGCTCACACCGCATGCAACGCCGGCGATGTATTTGAAAAAAACGAATAAAAACTCACATGATATGTAGCCCTTGATAAACCGATGAATGAGTGAGGGCGATTGGAATTGGCGAGAAGCGAGACCCAACTTATTGGCGGTGTCTTGAACTCTTCGCGCATTTGCTTGTGTCACCACATAATGCCGCCCCACACATGCCGGGAATTGGCCTTGTAAAATGGTACATGGATGGAGAATCGAAAAACATATACCGCCAAGCCCCGCACATATCGCCTCATGAGTTGAGCTCAATTCCGCAGTCGATATATGGCACTGCGGCTCAGCTTGGCTAGATTGCGTTGGAAAATGCAATAATTTGCCGAAACTCGACGAAATCAACATACTCTTGCCTTGACGAGTCGCTCAAGACATGTGACTACGTCATTCCCAGCAGTTACGAAATAGTTTGGGCAAAAGTAGATTCTGAAGAAGAAGGCCAAAAAAATGGTGGTCCACTACCTAAAACAGGTAATGAAAACTTCATCCTTATGCTCAAGATTTGTTTTAGTAAAATAATTGAAAAAGACTACGTATTGATGTAAGCGCTTCAAGGCGCGGCCAAGCAGTGTGATTATAGGGTTGACGGTTTAGGGTTTCATTAGCTTCAGTGGTCATACAAATACCTTCATTAGCTTTTTGTTTGTCCCTCCTCACATCCTGCTTTTTGTATAGATTACAATATAGGACAGTCTAGTGTGGAAAACAAAATTGGACGACTCCGATAATGTCACGGCCAAAATTTGCAATAAGATAAGAGCACAATTAACGGCATGTTGCAATTCCCTTGCTGCATGTGCCATCGCTTCGGACGACAACCAGACTTGCCTCGGCTATTAATGACTGAGATGAGTAGAGCAGAAGAGGGGAGAGGAATCCGTGTATATTCGGTAAATGGCACACCAACCATATATATATATATATATCTATTCATTTTTGTATCTTCGGAATTCTTCTGTTATGAATTGCCGTTCCTGTGTACGCTTGCAATTGTGCGATGACAAGCATGTGCTACAGTTACCCAAGCAAACACAATGTATTTTTTTTGAAGGAAGCCTCCCATTCGGTGACAGATAACGCCCGCCAATGGCAGAAGCATCATCATTTGTGATGCACATCATGAGCATGACAATTGCTTGGTATCATTTTGGCGTCGCGATACATAAGTAATATGCCCATCAGTACATTAACCAGTGCAATTTCAAGTAATAAAATGAAATTTGCAGTTCGTGGGTATTCCTAGCAAAGCTGAATTCCTGTTGTGTCGCAATCCATAATGGCAGGGCCAATGATTGCCCTCATTTGCTATACGATCTACAAAGACCGCGTCAATTTGCAAAAACACTCACGATCTTTATGAACTTATTTATTATGAAAAGAGTGTTATAGAGCTGCCATGCCACTTTCTATTCACTTCGCATCCGCTACCGTTCCGAGCGTTCGGCGGCATCGCGAGCGGGCGTTGGTAGAACATGTCGTGCAGACGGCCCTGCGCGTCAGCAGCATGCAACGTCTTCCAATGAATAGCGGCTCGGGATATTCATAACGTATTTAGAATGCTGGTTACAAGTCCGCAAAGCGGATGACGGAAAGAATAATTCAAGCGGATTGAGTTGGGCGACACGAGTGCCGCGTCATCATCGACAGCGGTCGTTCTAATGCCACAAAATAACTAACGCATTTCATGTCTACGCCACCGCACGTATGACACTAAATGGGAATTATGGCGTGGCCTCTCTCATCGAGAGACACACTTGTCAATGCGAATGTTTCTCCATAGTATCATGGCGCGAGTATGTTGCGTAGCTCGGGGTCAGTCACGACTTTGATTGAGTTTGTGGCATGGGTGGGGATGCCGGTCTTGGCCTCAAACGCAGCGAGCGCCGCGTCCTTGCCCTCACCGCTCTTGTCGCCGTTGGAGAAGTGTTGCACGAGTGCCTTGGCCCACTGCTCTTGCAGGCGGCCGTGGGGGACGATGGAGGTGGAGCGGGTGTAGCCGTTGATGGTGGTCAGCGGGCGCTTGAAAGAATCCACACCCTCCTCCACCCCTTGCACTTGCATGCCCGGCTTGAACTTCTGCACCGCCGCCCATTCCAAAGTGGACAAATCCTATACAGGAAAACAAAATGTACACATTAACACATGTGCTTGCATTTAAGCTATTCAGAGTACAATTATGATAACTGAGTCAGAAAATAAAGAATCAGCAGCAATTTATTTGGGTATGCGATTAGGGTTGTGTGGGTTAGATTTTGCTTTTGATAAATGATGAAGAGCTCCCAAAGGTACAATACAACATTGGGGCTAACAAATGGTATTATCCCGCACTCGAATGCGCAAAGGAAGGCCTATTTTGATCTCACTGTTTCGAAAACAATTAAACAGTGCAATACTCAAAAATACAATTTCAATTTACTACTAACAACGACTGTCGGCACTGCTAAATACGTCCGGGGTACAAATACGATTACTAGAACAACTTTATGTAGTTCCAAACCCAGTTAAAGGATAACCAAGGCAAATCAAATTAATGACAATTGCATCATATCATATGTATTAAGCACCAACATCGCCAGTTATTACCGAGAACTTTTTGAAGTGCTCTAGCACGATCGCATCTACAAAACAATGTGCTGATACGGGTACGCGTAAATTGATTAAAAGTTTCTATCAATTTATCGAGACAGCAACGTTTAAAATGTTACATATACAGAGCTCCTCCAATAATTATGAGTGTAGATTGTTGGCGAACCGGCGACATATTAATTTCGCAGCAAGGTTAAATAATAGGAGGCGCCGGAGGCTCGCTCACCTCGGAGAGGCGGACGACACGAGTGTACTCTTTACCGTTACGGCCGCGCTTGGTGCAGACGAGGCCCATTCGCAGCATAGAGGCTTCGTACTCGTGCGCCTTGGCCTCGACCTTGGCCTCCGTGCCCGCCACAGCTTCGCAGCGCTCCGCGCGTTCCTGAAACAGCGCGTCCTCGAGCTCGTCGCGCGACTTCTTCAGCGCCTGCTGCTCGGCGGCCGCGCTCGTCAGGTCGCGCTCAAGCCGGGAAATCCTCGAAACCTTTTCGCGCAGTGTCGCTTGCACTTCTGCGAGCTCCTGCTTTCGGCTGGAGGGGCGCGCGGAGGGGAAGTCCGACATGGACGCGCGTGCAGAAAAGAACCGCCCTGAAGCGAGCCCACGGCTGCTGCCTGGCCGACCGTTGCCAGGTACGTCATCTGCACAGCAACATATATTCGGTGTCATATCTTCTTTACATCGCGCACGAACATATAGCGGTAAAACGGTAGAAATTCATATTGCTCAAGCACGAATGAATGGGGACAATAATAAAGTTTGGATGTAGGAAGCAGACATGAGACAATATAATCAAATCAAATTTAACGGAAGTACACACAGAAGCGACCGGAGATATTCCGAATCACACGACATACACGATTATTTACGGACAAAACTATTTCAAAAATGCAATATACAGTATTTTGTAAACTTTAATGCACTGTGTTTACCTTCGTCATCGCTCTCAATGACGACGGGGTCCGTCTGCGCGGAGACTGTACGGCGCCTCTGTATCTGCCGCTCTTCCTTGGCCACGTATTCGTTCAACCCAGACTCCGCCTCGTGTCTGCGCTGCACCGCCACCTCCAGCTGAGTCTGCAGCGCGCTGGTCGTCTCGCGCGCAGTGCGCGCCTGGTCGCGAGCCGCGGCGGTTGAGGCGCACGCGGCGGCGGCAGCTGCCTTGGCGTCCGCGAGGGCGCGCTCCAGTTTAGTATTTGCATCCTGGGATGCCTCCTGGGCAGCCTGAAAAATCAAACGCGAGGGATATTGGCTCACTGTCACTGCCTCTTCTGTTTCTTGTCCAGGAGACAACACAAAAATTATAGGCGCGACACAAATAGTCGCTGTGTGTGATGTACTTTTACAGCTGATACGAACACAATGCGCCAGCCACACTACAGAGATTAAATTACATATGCGAAGGAGTCGAATATTATTAAAAGCAGGACGCCCCAATAAATGCCGAAATCCATTAGGGCCATTCAGATTTAATTCATTGTTGTTCGATAGCTAGGTGGCGGTCTGTCTGACAGTGGAGGGGGTAATTCCTTTTCTGTATGAGTACTTCAACAATTTCTTACAAGAAAAAGCAGTGGAGGCCACCAAGCAAGAAAAAGAAAGAAAGGAAGAAAAAACCTAAGCCCGAGGAACAGGAAGGCATGCCACAGCATCAGCACTTCAACAAATAAGACCTAAGTTACTCGTATAAATAAAGCTATCACTTATTATTTACAATGTATTGGGAAGATGAGATCATAACAGGGGAGCCTTAAGAGAGCAACAAGCCTGCCACCTCATTAGATAAATCTCAATGAACTAAAATCTCAATGGTCTCGTGGTAAATGAAAACGCAGAAGAGATCGGAACGCCAGATAACTCCCTGGGTTACAAGCATTTTCGTTAACAGGAGATTCATAAGCGCCGAAATATATTTGTAAACCCTAAAAGCAGAAGTATTTCATTTCTTAACAAGTTAAAAGCAAAAAAACCACAAAGAGAATGAGAATAGACACCCCCCCCCCCCCACAACCAAAAAAACCCGTAGTAACCCGAACCTCATCGGTTTATCCCCGACTCACAATATGCACCCGACATATGCAGGAACAAAGAGTGTTGCCGCAGATACCAAAACGAACCTATTACGTATTATAAATAAGTGAATTTTGGATGTGATAAAGTATTTCTGTATATTGTGAGTGCTTTGTATAAAAATATATGGAGGAAATAAAATACGTAAATACGCGCAACTCACCACAGATTTTCGGAGCGCCGCCTCTTTGGCAGACAGCTTCCGCTGCGCGTCACGCGCCTCCGCCTCCGCGGCCTCCCTCTTAGCGCTCTCCTCAGCCAGCGCCTTTTTCAGCCCGGCGAGCTGCGCGTTCACGCTGCGAGCCATCCTGGCGCCCTCCTCCGTCCGAGCGGCCTGCTCCGCCAGCGCGTGCTTCAGGTGCATCACCTCGACCTGGCTCCGCATCGCGACGTCGCTCTCAAACTGACTTGACAGGTTACTGGCCAGTTCCGACGGGTCCATCTCCACCGTCGACTCGTGCAGAACGGGCCGAGTCTCGACTCGCATAGCGCGGCTCGCAAATTCCATTGTCGAAGCGCTCTCGCTGATATGCGCCGGCTCCGGCGCGATACAGACAATCATCGCGCAGCGACTGTTTCCGCCCAGACTGGACTCCAACAGGCGCGTGAGCGCCGAGTCGCGAAATGGGACGTGGGACTGGCGTGCCGCTAGCGACTGGATGACATTTCCAAGCATCAGCAGGCTGGTGTTGATGTTGATCGCCTCCTTCAGCCGTTGGTCCTGAGGTCGCGAGCGGGTATAAGAATTAATTTAGCCCCCCGTTCCCACTTCCGGCACATAAGAATCAATAAAGCCGCTAAACTCAACACTATCGCATTCCCACATTTCGAAGTATTAGGCTCCGTCGTATACAATTCAAGTCGCAAAGAAAGGCTTTCGTTCCGTGGATAAATGTTAAGATTCTTGATAGAGACGCCGTTTGATGCGACTTTGAGAGGAGGTTTTTGCACTTGCGACAACGGACGAGATTCGTCTCCCATTCCAGCTGAATATCTTAGAAAAAATACAATAATCAATAACACATCGCCCAACAATATATCAGATATTCACTCCACTTGTGGGGCTCGAAAACAAATTACGCGTCATAGGGAAGTGTTTAGGGTTTCCGGGTAGTTAGGACCTACAAATATTCGCGTGTTTATTTTTAAGCAATCATATTTTAAGCTCGACTCAAATCGATGTCACAGATTTCACTTCAAATTTGCTGGTTTCGTTTCACTTTTTCCTGTCAGCACATAGTAAAGGGGCACCCACCTGCGCGGCGCTCTTTTTGATGCGCTCGCTCCCCGCCAGGTCCACAATCGTCAGCTTCCCCTCCGTCTGTCTCACCTGCACGCTCGACTTGGCGCTCGTGTCCACCGTGCCGTCTTTCGCGATCAGACCCGCGGGCACCTCCTTCCGCACAATCTACACACGCAAAACAAAAAAAAGCAAACGCGGAAACTCAGTCCCTCCTCTCCCCACACACACACACGACACCGCAAAGACGGGTCACTTCAACAACGTCAACATTTGATAATCAAGTCAACAAGAAAGCTTGACTGATAACAATAAATAGCGGTAATGTAAGTAAGTCAATAACGACAATATAAAGAGGACAACAAGAAGAGTGCTATCACACATTTGTAAACTTTTCTCGAGCTGTTCAAAGCATCCGTACTGAATTAGGGTTTATGAAAAACCTTCTAACCCTAAACACAAACCCTAAACATATGTTTCTTGGAGAAAATGTCCATTTGAAGAGGTAAGCACAACAAACAACGCATCCCCTAACACAGCGAACCCTCACCAACCACATACACGTGCGAATGAAAAGCCGCAATGAGAAATGGGATGCAGCGTATCCGTGAGTGACTCAGGGTTTGACATACCCTGAGCGACATCACGCAGTGCGACCTCGACGAGTGTTTGTTCATTTTGGTCTCCGCATACACCAGCCTCTTGCGCGCCTCCGTCACCGACTCGAGCAGCTTCGCCGCGCTGTCCACCTCCCGCCACGCTATCCCCTCCACCGCCCACCCTCCGCCCTTGCTCAGACTGTCCTGCTTGATCTTCAGCCCGTGGTTGTCCGCCGCCAGCAGATCGTCCACCTGCTCGTTGTAGATCTGCACCATCCCCACGCTCACCTCGTATTTGGCAAAAGCGTCCGCGGCGGTCTGGATGAACAGGTCCGCCGCCAGCCGCGGCACCAGCCCCGCCTGCGACAGGTCGGTCTTGGAGCCGGTGTTGAGCAGAGTGTGCGTCTTGCCGCTGCCCGTTTGACCGTACGCCATGATGCAGCCGTGGTAGCCGCACAGCGCCTCGCGCAACACGGGCCGCGCTACCGTCGTGTAAACGTCCGCCTGCTCCGAGGGGCCTGACAGGTCGACGAGGGAGAGAGAGAGAGAGAGAGAGAGAGAGAGAGAGAGAGAGAGAGAGAGAGAGAGAGAGAGAGAGATGGAGAAACGGGAAAAGGGGGGGCAGAACACACGCGCACACACACACACACACACACACACACACACACACACACACACACACACACACACACACACACACACACACACACACACACACAAGGTTTTAGAGTCGGAATTGACATATGGCACCGAGCACAGAGCTGTCGACACAAATAACCAATAACATGAAGCGTTTTTTTGATTTCATGTTTTCTTTCTTGGTTGGGGGGGGATGGGGGGGGGGGGGGGGGGGGGGGGGGGGTATTGGAGGAGGAGGGGTGGGCACCGTCAAAGACGCCATCGAACTTGAACTCGCGAGCCGTTGGGCTGCGGAGGTCGTCAGAGCCGCGGATGCTGACCTGCATTATTTGGGAAGTGGTCGGCGTGTGCATGAGGCCATCAATCAGAGACGAACCCGCGACGGGGACTCTCCCCATCCACACCACCTCCATCCGTTCAAACGCACCTCCCTTCTTCGTGAATTAAGCTGAATTTTCATACCATTTACCGTTTCAACACTTTAAAATGATGGATGTCATTTTAAGTTTGAGCGTTCCATCTAAGCTGATCACCAAAAACAGCTACGAAAAGAAATCTAAGCAGGAATGCATCAGCTCGCTTTACATGATATTCTTAGAGCCACAGATGAAAGAAACGCAGCCGACTCGTCAATTCACCCGTAATGATGAGCACGCATACAAACCGAGGAACAAAATATGAAGGTAGAAGAATAAATAATAACGGTTGGATTAGTAGAGACGAAGAAGCCTGCCTTTTTGGCGACCCTTACCTTGTGGCTCTCAGGAAGAGCGAGTAGCTCCAGCTTGGGAGGCACACGGGTGGATGGGGAGGAGCATGGGGCGGGGGCGGGGGAGGCGTTTACGGCGGCGTCAGCGAGAAAGGGACGGCACCGCGCGTAAACCAGCACTCGGTCTGCCGCACGGTTCGCAGCACAACAGAGCATGCGATCAGTCACGCCTCTCCCAGAATACCATCTAATCTACGCCAGAGAGCCTAGTCTGCAGCTAATTTCAACCTTGAAAACAACCGTGCTGCGGCGTCAGCAGAAGTTGCTACGGTGGACTGTGCCGGTCGTGCAAGTACCAGGCGTAAAATAAGCTAGGGACGTAATTACCTGGTAGCGGCTGGCTGATGCCATCACCGGCGGGCGCTAGCGCCTCCTCGTCCGTGAGAGGTCGCCGGGTGCTACCAGTAGAGGGGGCCATCAGCTTGGATCCCTCAAGATTGCGCGGGCGCGAAGGGGAGCCGCCGGCGCCCACTCTCCTCGGCGACCCCGTAAGGCGACTGCTCATCTTACTCTTACGGCTTCCTTCTTATACTGTACCCCCGTCGCGAGAAGCTGCCCTGATTCACCGCACGCTCGGTATCTACTCTATCACAGGCTACCTGCAGGGAGGAAAACAACAACACCACGGACACAGGTGCTGGTGAGTATCTGTCGCTCGTGCGACGCGCCAAGCGGGACAAGGTACGGACACTTGCGTACGACGCCCCGATATTTGCGACGGAATATTGGTCTCCCAGGATACCACAACCATGCAGCCACTCGTCTCGCACCAGGTCCGAATACGTGTGTGATTTTGACATGTACAGAGGGAGTAGAGTGGCCCGGGAGACCAGAACCCCGGTGGGCCTGTCGTTGAAAGGACGGGCGGGTCCCGACGGTCACTCAACTACTTTCCTGATGAGCCGACCAACTAACTCGCAACTTATTCGAACTTGAGAGAACACTACAGCGCGAATTGAGCACCAAGGTCTAGACGTATTAACATGTCACACTCATGCGCTTAAATACTCCCTCGCAGATGCTATAGTCTCGCTTGAGTTCCACACCACTCCTGTGCGTCCCCTGCAGCGTCGGGGCAGTTGCTCGGGAGGTTTCGGAGGTTTCTTACAGCTAGTCACGGTAAGGTATAAAGTACTAAAGCGATCAGCGGTACCGGGGCTGGTAGTTGCCCTTGTATTCATATTAGCCGACGACCCGTCGCGTGCACGACCCGCAAAGACTGCCGTGTTGCAGCAGCACAGCCGCGTGTTTCTGAGCTCGCACCTGTGTCCTGACCTCCGCTTCGCCCTGCACCGTCCCGCAACTCACCGACTGCCCAAGCACTCGTCCGTGACTGTGGCTGTTATGCCCAAAAAATTACCGTTACGCCTGTTAGTAGTATTTACTATGTCCAGTAAACGCGCGTGCTGCTGCTCTTATCCCGCCGCAGCCCTAATAACTGGGCATCGACGCGGCTAGGCTGTAGCCGCTGAGCCTCATTAACACAAAACACAAAGCAGTGTTACTAGATTTTTGGGGCCTACCTTTCACGCTGTGAAAACGATAGCCGCGATGTGATATTGACGTGCGGTAGGAGCCAGAGTCGGCGAGGAGGGACGGCGGAGCCACTGCACAGTGAGCAGCGGTTGGACAGTCGACACAACTTGATGACAGGTGATGTACAGCACATACCTCTCCGCGCGCTGATTTGCCGATGATGTATGGGACGGTGCTGCAAGCAGTGATGAACCCTCGTAGTCGTCGTCGCGTGGAATTCGCCACCTGTACGCGCGCCCCATGTACGTGTTGAAGTACTGCTGGTATATAATAGTTGTTTAGCGACTGGGACTGAGATTATGCCAAAGGTACAATACTTGCTTGCATTCTACATAAACAGGCACCAAAACCCCTATTCAGCCTCCGAGGCGGTGTTATTTCTATTCAGCGCTTGATCGGGGAACAGTACAACTGTATCGCCGTATTTTCCCTCGACAGTACAGAGTTACTAGCAGTATCTCTTCTAGATAGTTCTTTTCTAGATAGTTCTAAGAGCTTGTGTGATAAGGTTAGGTAGACGGTACAGGTAACCTGAGTTAACCTGTATCACTAGTAATAGTTTGGTTTAGTTAGCAGACAGCACAAGCTACAGGTTCTAAGGCTGTTTCTAGAACAACTGCGGTGTGGATATTTAAGATAGGGACTTACTGGTAGAGGTGAGAGACCGGTACAGAATAGAATTACGCCACACCCAGACTGTAAGAAACCCTGTTCCTAAGACAATCTTATTAATTCTCTCTACGCTGTATAATTAGATCCAGAGATTAGGTTCTACTATTAGTCTAAGGTTGCCAACTTAGCCTAACCAAAGTAGCACCTCACACGTGGTTTCGGAGCCTCAGAACAGCTAGACGAGACGAAGATGTCTAACCGAGCAGGAGAGAGACTACCAGAGGAAGTTGATGGTCGACCAGAGGGGGCGCCTTCTGGGCCGACACCGCCGACGTCGACGGATGGTAGAAGACAGACAGTGCGAGAAGGATCGAGTCCCACGATGGAGCCTATGTCGGTACACGTCACCGAGATGCTTGAACGACTAAGTAACCGAGTTGACACTTTTTCGACTGAGCTATCTCAACTGCGTGACCACGTCGACAACGGTTTCAGACATTTTGAAGGACGAGTGAACAGAAGCCGAGAGACGGAGAATTTTCTTCGAGGAGAACAATTGAGATCGGAGAGGACGCGAGAGATGCCAAGCATGATGCCGAACGATGTCAAACCAGCCAAGATCAAGAGCATCGCTACGACTAACATCGACGAGCTGAGAAACTGGTTCCGACATGCGCGAGGGTATCTACGGTATCACAGCGTTAACCCTGAAGAGCAAAGAGGAGTGTACTGGGTATCTGGCTTTCTGGAAGGACCACTATCGAAGTGGTGGTACTCCCAAGTTGCGCAGACTGGAGATGAAGTCGGTGGAGGATTTTCCGGAGTTTCTGAGATGGAGAAATCCTTAATTCAGGAATTCTGCGGAAGAACACCGGCGGAACAAGCGAGATTGAATTTGGACAAAGCAAGACAGAAAACCACGGTCCTGAAGTACGCGAACTATTTTCGAGAACAATTATTGGAGCTTCCTCACCGTCACGAAGAAGATAACGTACATGATTTCCAGCGCGGTTTGAGACCCTCGATTCATAAGGAGGTTGCCCTGAAAAACCCTAAGACCCTACACGAGGCGATTCAAGCAGCTCTGCGAGCGGAGGCAGCGGAGACCAAGATTGAGACGACCCAACGCTCGACAGGCCGACTGAACGCCATCGAAGAAGACAGCGACTTTTCAGAGGCAGGGGAGGAGATCGACAGTGAGTCGGAGGAAGATTCGCATGGCGCGACCGAAGAAAAGCCGCGGGAGCTGTACGAGATTAGACGCCTCACTCAAGAGGAGGTCGACAGATTTAAGAAGGAGGGCAAGTGCTTCATTTGCCACAAGAAGGGACACATCGCTATCGACTGCCCAGACAGAAAGAACAAGAAGAATGACAGAACGAGGAAATCCCGGCCGGGAAAGTGAGACCTGAGTCGGCAGCTCGCGGCAAGCTGCAGGATGAGGTTTCGTCTCCTACAGCGACTCAGGAAGAGACCAGAACAGAAGAAGTACGAGACCCGTTACCTCAAACGACATTGAGGCCAGTCTTTAGGAGCAAGGACTTTAGCGACTGGATGATGAATAGGGAGTATTTCCTGAAGTACTCTCAGACCTACGGACCTTTCGACTTAGATGGAGCTAGCGATAATGACGGCCTTAATTCTCAAGTGGCGGAGGATTTTTGCTGTCCGGCGCGCCCATTTCAGGAGAGAGATTTACAGAAGTACCGGAGAATTTGGCTAAATGCGCCATTTAATGAATTGGAAGATTTTTTGGGCCATTATTTGCGGAGTAAACTGCTTCATCCCCATCTGCGAGCGGTTATAGTGGTTCCAAAATGGAGGTCAAAACCATGGTTCAAGCTGCTGCGAAATTTCCGACTTGTCGACGAGCTGGCGGCGAAAGAACATGTGTTTACCTGCCCCACGAACGATGAAATAGAAGGAAGAAGGCAAGATGTTGGACCGACAAGATGGACGACGCAAGTCTACGTCGACGACACCGATCGAGTTCGATTTCTGCCTCAGAATCTACAGAATCCCCCGAAGACCTACTGGACTCACTCGACGACTCTTGTTACCGATGGCCGACGAGTGTTACTAGCGAAAGAGGACACTGGCATGGTCTGGTTTCCTGGTGGCAAACAGGAGATTGAAGACGCGACCCCGGAATACACAGCAGTGCGAGCTCTTACGGAGACAACTGGATTTAAGGTGAGCGAAACAAATTTACGCCTTTTAGGGACGGAGTCTTCCGGACAGAATAAGCGCTACGTGTATATCGCTCGCGTTCGACCCGGATCGATACCGGACGCTACGTCAACTTCTCGGCAGTATGGGCTACCTGGAAGGAATTAATTTCGGCACGGCGTACGGGTTATCTAGTCTGTGGAGAACAGCAGTTCCCTCTTCGTTACGAGACTTTTGGGAAACCGATCGACGGGTGGATGAACAAGAACGTCCGACTAGAAGACAGTGTTCCTGCGACGCTACATGTATCCACAACCCAGTCTGGAACAAGTCTGTTAGTGTTGAGAGGCACCTTACGCGGACATCGATGCCGTATTTTGGTTGACTCTGGCGCTTCGGAAAATTTCTGCAAGGCTGAGTGGGTACGGGAGCATCACATCCCGACAGTTACTGGAGAGAAATACCGGATAAAATTGGCAGATGGTAGTACAACTACGACTCGCCAGCGACTACGGAATGAAGTGCTCACAGTAGGGACCCTGGACATACGTCTGGACGCAATTACGACAGAACTGGACAAATTCGACATCATCCTCGGTCAACCTTGGTTACAAGCCGTCAACCCGGATATAGATTGGTCTACTAAAACGATTCGCGACCGTAAAACTGGCGAAGCTATGGTGTCTGGCGACGAGTACACCGTACCTGTGACAGTACATCACTTGGAGGCGGATGCGATGGCAAAGCTGCTTAGGCAACAACCAGCAGACCTCTTCGTGATTGGACTACGAGAAGTACAGGACGCGGTCGACGACATCAACACTGACCAACAACCTGAGTGGACGACTTCGTTACGAGAATCCCTGAATGAGTTTACGGACATTATCAAGGAGCCTGACGGTCTACCGCCAACTCGCGAGTGCGACTTTGAAATTAATTTGGAGTGCGATGAACCACCCAAGGAGCGAACGTACCGTATGTCACCAGCAGAACTCCGGGAGGTTCAAGTACAATTGCAAGACTTACTCGCAAAAGGCTGGATTCGTCCGTCTAAATCTCCGTACGGTGCCCCGATTTTATTTGTACGCAAGAAGGATGGTACCATGCGTATGTGCGTAGACTACCGGAAACTCAACGACCTCACGAGGAAAGATCGAACACCGTTACCCCGGATTGATGAGTTACTCGACTCGCTATATGGGGCTCACTATTTCAGCACGCTGGACCTGTATAAAGGCTATCATCAAGTTCGAGTCAAGGAGCGCGACATACATAAGACAGCATTCCGAACTCATTACGGATTGTTCGAATACTGCGTTCTACCCTTTGGACTTTGTAATGCCCCAGCTGGATTCCAAGCGATGATGAATCGAGTTTTGGCCCCGTATCTTGGCAAGTTCTGCGTGGTATATCTGGACGACGTGTTAATCTACAGTAAGACGGCCGACGAACACCTCGAGCATATTCGACTCGTGTTACGAGAGCTGCAGCGACACCAGTTGCATATCAAACTCTCTAAGTGTTACTTCGGACGATCGAGCGTCAATTTTCTTGGGCATGTGGTGGAAGCTGGACAGATCCGAATGGACCCCGACAAGGTGGAGGCAGTACAGAATTGGCCCCGACCGAAATCAGTGACTGAAGTACGTGGATTTCTGGGACTTGCTGGATATTACCGGAGGTTCATCAACCAATTCGCAACCCTAGCAACCCCATTAACGGACCTGACCAAGAAGACACCGGAATTTCGCTGGACCTCTCAAGCCGAGTCAGCATTCGAGCAAATTAAAGACGCGATGGTACGTGCACCAGTACTGGTAATTCCTGACACTTCTCCTAATGCAAGGTACACACTGTACACAGATGCTTCTGGATTCGCAGTAGGAGCTGTGTTGTTACAAGACCAAGGTATTGGATTACAACCTGTTGCGTACCATGCTCGAAGGATGAACAAGCATGAGGTACACTATCCTGTCCACGAACAAGAGCTACTGGCAGTTCGCGACGCTCTACTGAAGTTCCGTTGCTACTTAGATGGCGCGGCGGGATTTACAGTAATTACGGACCACGACACGTTGCGACACTTCTTTCGACAGCGCGATTTGTCTACTCGACAGGTGCGATGGCTTCAAGTTCTAGCACCTTACCAGCGACAGATGGACATCGTATACAAGAAGGGAGCAGTCAACCAGGCAGACGCTCTGTCTCGCCGACCTGACCTGAAGAACTCATTACAGAAGCTGCAACTGTTACGCGATTGGACCAACGACGAAGCAGAATGCGAGTTACACGCGCAGATGTTTTCCCTGGAATCCCGGTTACATCCTGACTCTGGACTTCATGAGGAAATCAAAAGCGCTTATGATTCGGATAAATACCTGCTTACCCGGAAATCTCTGCCTACCTGGCTGGTACGTCAATCTAACGGACTCTTGTACGCCTACGGGACAAGACTGTATGTTCCGAACGTCTCTACATTACGATCAAGAGTACTGTACGAACTACACGACGCACCGACCGCGGGACACCCTGGTATTATTCGACTATTGGCAGCAGTAACCCGGACGTTTTGGTGGCCTAACATGAAGCGGACAGTACAACACTATGTACGCAGCTGTGTTACCTGTCAACGCAACAAGGCAGCGCGACACAAGCCTTATGGACTCCTTCAATCGCATGAGGTACCGACCAGACCCTTTGAGCATATATCGCTTGACCTGATTACGGACCTTCCTGAGTGCGATGGGTATGATGCTGTGGTGGTATTCGTCTGTATGCTTACGAAACGGACGATTGTCGAGCCAATTACGAAAACGATTACAGCGGAACAATTAGCAAAAGTTATGCACCGCGCTGTTTTTCGACATTTTGGCTTACCACGGAAATTAATATCCGATCGAGATCCCCGGTTTATGAGCGACTTCTGGCAAACCCTATTTAGGGCTGTTGGCACCAAGCTTAATATCTCTACGAGCTATCACCCCCAGACAGATGGCCAAACTGAACGAGTAAACCAGACATGGGAGCAAGTCATACGATGCTATGTGCACCCCTTGCACGACGACTGGGTTCAACACCTTACCAACGTGGAGTTCGCGATCAACGCAGCGGTTTCTACGTCAACGACTATGTCTCCATTTAAGGCGACGCTAGGATTTGAGCCGACATCTCCAACGACGGCTACATTTGAAGATAACGAGCCTAGCCGTACTTTACCGGAGCAAGTGAAGATTCTGGTCGAGATGCACAGATTTGCCCACGACTGCGTCAAAGCAGCCCAGGCACACATGCAAGACGCTGCAAATCGGCACCGGTTACCAGTACCTTTTACAGTTGGCGACAAGGTTAAGCTCAAGGCGACAAATCTACGGTTTGTACAACAGCCATGTTCTAAACTACGCGACCGCTACATTGGACCGTTTCTCATTACGGAGGAAGTTTCCCCGGTTGCATTTCGGCTTAAGCTACCCCCTGGAGTACGGATTCACGATGTTGTACACGCCAGTCTACTGGAAAAATGGAATGCAGAACCAGAACAGGCCAACAGTGCGCAGCCAATCCCGATTGTGCACGATGCGAAGCGATTTGAAGTCGACAAAATACTCGACGTGGCTTTTAACTCCAATGGCACGGGACTTTTATTTAAGGTCCGCTGGGCAGCACCGTTCAACGTACCTAGCGAGGACACTTGGGAACCCATGCGAGGAGTCAACCACTTAAACATCTTTTCCGAATTTCTTCGAACGGATGTTTATCGAGAATTTTCTGGCACCCCTGACTTTGTCAGATTTCGCAATCGCTGGCCTGCAAGAACCCCCAAGAAACCAAGACCCTGAGTACTGCACAGCGAGGACGCTGGTGCTTAAGGAGGGGAGAGTGTCATATCCTAGCCATTTAGCTAAGTGCTAGTATCTGACATTATTTGTTTCCTCTAAATGGTACCTGTATCTTAGCGATATTCAGTGACTCTTTATTTGTCATCACGGCAGTACAACTGTATCGCCGTATTTTCCCTCGACAGTACAGAGTTACTAGCAGTATCTCTTCTAGATAGTTCTTTTCTAGATAGTTCTAAGAGCTTGTGTGATAAGGTTAGGTAGACGGTACAGGTAACCTGAGTTAACCTGTATCACTAGTAATAGTTTGGTTTAGTTAGCAGACAGCACAAGCTACAGGTTCTAAGGCTGTTTCTAGAACAACTGCGGTGTGGGTATTTAAGATAGGGACTTACTGGTAGAGGTGAGAGACCGGTACAGAATAGAATTACGCCACACCCAGACTGTAAGAAACCCTGTTCCTAAGACAATCTTATTAATTCTCTCTACGCTGTATAATTAGATCCAGAGATTAGGTTCTACTATTAGTCTAAGGTTCCGTGGACAATTTACTGCGCTTGTGACGCTTAATTCGTCTCCGGAGGTTGCCTTCGGCGGACTCAACATGGTACTTTAACTAACCGTTAAACCCCATTTTTTACCAATATAAGAATTTAGCAACTGGGAGTCAGATTATGCCATCTAATATAGACCGAAGCTCTGCGTAGGCTGCAAATCCGGGGGTTTGGCGATTAGCCAGCCCAAGAATAGCCATGCCGATGGGGTTTCGCTCATGATGGGGTCGATGTACTTGCCGGTGACTACGTCTCTGGGTTTCGATCAACCACCCATGTAGAGAATCTTGGTGAGGGGTGCGCCTTTCCGTAGGCTATATGATGTCCATTTGAATTGCAGGGGGGGGGTGACGCGCCAATGGCGTTGCACGCCTCTCGAATCCACTCGGTGATGGTCCATGCCGTCCACGCGTGTGGTGTTTCTTCGCGTGTGATGGCCCAACAGGTAGTGGGATCGGGTTCATTGTCGAGTTGGTTGCAGTACCTCGTGCGTCCAGCGGTAAACGCGTCGAGGAGGTCCGCTAGTAGCGATACTGCAGCAATCGGGAGTTGTAGGAGCGGTCTGTCGGCCGCGGTTCTACGTTGATCTCCGTTTGCTTTTCGTATGAATAGCAATATGTTACCGCTAGTCATGTCGACCGCGATGTCGCCCATGTGGCATCGTACGCCGGTTTCCGCGTGGCAAAAATAGCAGCAGTTAGTGCAGACCGCGAGGATTGCGCGGAAGGTCTTGATGTGTACGAGGTTGTCCGGCTGCCAAGTTAGCGCGCGGTAGTGTCGGTGGGCGAATAGTAGCACATGTTGTACGATGGGTGCTGGGATTGGTACGCGAATACCGGGGTCGGTGATGGGATGCTGCTGCATGGCGATTCCCCGACGTGCGTCCGTTAGAAGTGATCCCAGCGCCGCTAGCTCCTTAAGGTAGTCGCGAAATAATTTGGTAATTGTTGCGAAGTAGGGTTGGAGGCTGTTGGCAGCGACGGTTCCGGCCCGGGAGAGCCATGCTTTAAAGCAAAGCATGTCGGCCGCGGTAGCCTCTAGTGGGGTGGCTCTTTCTTCGTTGCAAAAGACAGTGAAACTTCGCATTCCGGTACCGTAGTTGTTGTGGGTGGCTAGGGCGAGGGATCCGGTGAGGAGGTCGAGCAAAAGATCGCCGAGGTCGTCCATCCCGACGAGGGCGCCGACGTGGTTGCGTATCGATGCGTGCCAAGGTGCGTGGGCCGACGGTTCGACGAGTCGGTACTTCACATGTGTTGCTTGGTGGTCGTTGTCCGCGGATGTCCGGACGTGTCTAGGTATGGGCGCAGACGTCTGGGCGGTTAGAGTTGGGTGGAGCGTACCGCGTGAGCGGTTCCGTAGAGCCAAGCCGGTGTGGTACGTGGAAGGCAGTGACGCTCCAGCCGGGCGGTCCGACGCCCTCTTACACTCCGCACTTGCCCATAATGAATAAACCTCGGGAGAGGGGGTAAAGGATATGCTCATCGGATAGTTCGCTTAGTAGTTGGTACAACTGTTTGGCGGGCCAGTATGGCGCGATGACTGTTGCTTTGGCGCCAGATAGGCGTAACTTTTGAACGAAGTCGGGAAGGAGCGACCAAGGTGGGTTGCACCACTTAGTCTCCGACGTCAAGAGGGTGTTGGGAAGATGGATGCAGTCCGCGGCTTCGGAGATTGGGTCTCGCCAGCGGGAATTGTAGCGTGGCATGTGCGAGTTGCCTTATGTGGCAAACATGTCGATGGAGTGAGGGCCCAATAGGGAGTCTAGGTAAGTGAAGATGCGGGGATTGAGCTGCCAATCGTCCATGTTTGTTTCGCGGCTAAGTCTGTCGGCCCGGACGTTGGCCGCGGATCGAATATAGCGCGCGCGGGTGTTGATGTTGTTGGTGTCGATGAGTTCCCATGGTATCCGAAGTTCGTTCATCATGGCTCAGATAAGAGCGTTGCATTAGGGTCCGGGAGAGGGAAGCAATGGCTTGTAGTGTCGAAGGTGGGGCTCGGAAATTAGAGGTTGTAGTGTCGACATGGAGTCCGAGGTGCTCGCAGTAGGCTCCCAGTCACCTTTCTTGGTGTTGCGTCTTAGTCCGAGGCGGTCGAGTGGGGATGCGACGCGGTCGCGGAGCTGTAGAATTGCGTCTCTGATATCGGCAAAAAAGCAAGGAGTCGTCCATGTGCGGTTTTAAGCGGGCGCCTCTCCATCGAGAGTTTCACAGATAGCGTCGGAAAGGTTTCGGTCGCGTGGGTTGTTGGTTCGTAGATATGCGGGGGGTGTGCCCGGTGGGGTTGGGCATCGGTTCGCGTAGGTGACGGATTAAAAACTTCGGTAAGCCGGCAGAAATAGTAACTGCTGCATTTCCAGTCCATCGGAAGGCCGGCTAGACGGTACATCATGCCGCGATAATTTACCGTTAAGAAGTCGATATCCTCTCCCCGTATGCCTAGTGTGTAGTAGCCGTCCGCGAGGTCGAAGGACACCATCTAGTCGCCGGCACGCGTCAGATTCTTAAGGTGCTTGAGTGTCTCGTACGCGAGTTTGTGGTCCTTGGAGTACTTCCTCATGGGGCGTAGGTCGATAACGAGTCGCCATTTGTTATCGCCCGGTTTTGGGACTAAAAACATTCTAGAAACCCATATGTTGCGCTGTCTCGGCTCCCAAGCGCCTGAGTGCACGAATCTTGGAAGCTCGGAGTCCCTGAAGTCCATATGATGTCGTGTTGCGTCTAGCATGGAGGTGCCGTAGTTGAAAGGTGAGGGCCGCCGACCGCCGATGGAAGGTATGCGAACCCCTCGACGAATCCAGCCTATATTGAAATTGAAATTAAATAGTTGAAATTGTTTATAACTTGTATCGTATGAACCGGTTGTTGTCTCCGGGCCCTCCCAACAACGCCATTCAAGAAACCTTACAAGTAAGGGCTAGACCGTTATCCGCCTAAATCCAACCTCTCCAACGGGTGGTGGGGATTTTTACTCCACCCCCCCGGGGAGTGTGTTGTGCGTGATGGTGGCAGCGTGCAGTTAGGGGCGTGCGTAGGTGCAGTGCGCGGAGTCGCGGCGAGCGGTTGTGCGGGATTTGATGCGTTACAAGAGAAGGAGATGATGCCGCCATTGGACAATGTGCGTATGGAGTTCTGCGATGATGCGTGATGCGTCGAGTCGTGTTTTTTAGATGAGTTTGTCTGGAGGGTCAGTGCGGAGGATGAGAAGAGAAGTGAGACTTGTGATGGTGGATGAGTGCGGTGTAGCCGTGCGGCTCATGACGATAGGAAGGATGTCGACTTTGGTACCTCGCCAGTGCTTGTGGATGGCGTTGGCGAGGGGGGTGTATTTGGCGCGAATCATTTGAGCTGTGTTGGAGAGGTTGTGGTTAGAACAGTCTTTCCATTCCCCTATCTGAATCTTTTTAATCGAGGAGTATCGGCGGCGACCGTCTGTATGACCGACGTATCGAGGTTCGAGGAGCCGGACAAAGTCGGGTTTGTGTGTCGGGGGTCTCTGCGCGGGGGGGAGAATCTCGGTGTGGAGGATTACAGGGCACGAAGATAGAGAGTCGGGCGAGAGGCCTTCGTCACCACCAACAAGGCGGGTGGGCATGTGGGTGGGCAGATGACGGCCAAGAGGGGTATTGGAGGGTGTGGGGGATGTGAATGATTTGATGGGTTTGTTAACAAAGTCCGTTGTGATGGTCTCCCATCGGCCTCCGTTGTGGCGTTCCATGAGGGAGAGTAGGAGTTGTAGCGCGTTATTAAAGCGGTCATGTCTCAGGCCAGACATGGTGGGGCAGTTACCGGCCATGTGGCCGTTGCATCACATATGTCCACACATGATGGGGCAACGCAGGGTGGGGTTATTGGTGAGGAGGCGGGTGTTGTGTACACCCCACATGAATTCTTACTTAAGAGTGACTTGGATGTTGGTGAGTGTTGTGTTTTTTTTTGTGGAATGTGAAGTCGGCTCCGTCCTCCGCGGCGCGGGCGAGGAGGGTGATTTGGTGATTGGTGATTTGTGAGAGGTGTGTGTGTGTGTGTGTGTGTGTGTGTGTGTGTGTGTGTTTGGTGTTGTATGTGCGGGCGTCCGTTTTGAGGTTAGTGTATCTGTAGGGT
This sequence comes from Tetraselmis chui, assembly GCA_026401115.1. Taxonomy (NCBI): domain Eukaryota; kingdom Viridiplantae; phylum Chlorophyta; class Chlorodendrophyceae; order Chlorodendrales; family Chlorodendraceae; genus Tetraselmis; species Tetraselmis chui. The sequence goes on from JAPMLY010000808.1 coordinate 21,862, forward strand.
ATGGGTTCCCCTAGAATTTGTGGTATGCGGGTGTATGGCAAGGTCCAGTGGCCTATCGACACGTCAAAACCTGTGGTGTATGTTGTGTCGGGTGGGTGTCCGCCCGCAGCTTGGTTAGCAAATGTGACCGTGAGGTCGTTGCCTAATGAGTGGTTATGTGCTTTGATTTTGCCGAGGTGTGTGCGGAACTGCGGCGGATGCTTGACTCGCAGCGGATTTTGAGGGTGTGTGATAGAGATGAGTGTGTCGCGGTGAATGTTGCGATGAGGGTAGGCAGATGGGCAGTTCATGTAGCCTTGGATAAAGCGGAGGGAGCACGCAATGTCTATAAGGAGGTGGGTATGGCCTAGTTGTAGGCCTAGATCTATGCTCGCTAGTTCCGCGCGGTTGATGGTATGTGAGGGAGGGCTAGAGGTCACCAGAATTTTGATGCGTGTGTCCGAGGTGGGGTGAGAGGCGGCCGCTCCAAGGGGGTAGGGGCCTCACTTCTTGGAGCCGTCCGTGTATACGGTGTCCTGCCAAGTCCAAGCAAGTTCTCCTCTAGTGGGAGTATGTTAGTGTCGTGCGTTCCGGAAGGAAGTAAGTGATAGGGTGAGTGGGGTTGGGGGGGAGATGGTAGATGCTTGCGGAGTGTGGTGAGTAAGTGTCGAAGAGGTGTGGGGGCGGGATATTGATGGTGGGGTTGGGAAGGTGTGTGTTGTAAATTGATTCGAATGTGTTATGGAGGCCGGTCATGGCTATGTGTGACGGTAAGGCGGAAAGTGCAAGGGGGTTGGCGACGAGGTAGATGTCGACCATCGAGCGTGTACCGAATGGGGTGGGGGTGGGGTTGCATGTGTGTTGGTCGGGGGGGGCGCCCGCCGGCGGCGCAGCGGCGGCGGCCCCGGAGAGGGGTGCGCTCGCAGGCCCGTCAGCACCTACCTCTACCTCCACGCGGTGGGCGCTGGTAACCCTATAGCCATGCCTAGCACGGTAGGGGGCTGAACGAGGTACCGACAGCTACGATCCGCGGGATCAGCAGATGTCGGGAAGCCCGGTACGGAGGGTTTTGGAAAAACATAATATACGTACACCAACACAGGGATCTCCCGCTCGGCTTGTCCGATACGTTCTTTCAGCGACTAAATACTCACAAATACTCTCCCGCCCTGACGGGTACGAGGACTGCGGAATGTTTTTGGCAAGGAAGGGTACGGACGGATCAGCGGTGGGACGAGGGCGTTGGAGCTGGCGGCGGACAGCAGGGAAGCAGCGCTAGGGCACGGCGCTCGCTAGCGGCCGCCAGCCCTGCGAAACCTTTTGGCCTCTTCTAGGGGAGGGGCCCGAAGATACGCAGGGCGCGGAGGAGGGTCTCAGCCGGAGGAGCGGCACGGTCTGGCGGCGGAGGTCGGGAGGATCATCCGCCGCCGGAAAACCCCGGTACGGGGGGTTTTGGTTAAATATTTCCGTACCCACCATCTTTTGAGGATAGCCGATCCCTGGGCACTATCCGTTCCCCTCCCCTCGTCAGTACCCGGCTATCGACAGGTTGCCTCAGGCAGTGTGCCCCGGGTTATCGCAACGGCACACTGCTCGTATAGGCGGCCCCCTAACAACGTAAATCAGCGGGGGAGGGTGCGGCCAACACAGCGCGATCAGATGGGTGGCGGAAAGAGACGGCAAAAGGACAGGGGACATGAGACATCTGGCTCGGAGGCAGGAGAGCAAGCCGGACACCGTCTGCAGCCTAGCTATTTTCTCCTCCCAACTCCCGCAGGAGGGGAGAAGGCTAGACAAGGTGGAGAGTCGCGCCGAGAAGAGCGACTACTATCTCCGATATCTCGGACGGGGTTGAGCACGGATCGAGACGTGTCCGACGACGACATGAGCGAGGGGGGTTTTCCACCTTCCTTTCCCTCTACCTCCGGCACGACCGGAGTCGCACATGAGCCGAGGTCATGCAGGTTCGACTCGACCAGCTCATGCTGACCAGCCTCGCTGATCAGCGACCCCGCCGCGGCTGGAGCAGGCCGCGTATCGTGGAGACTAGCGACATCTTGTATTTCAACTTGTTTCCAAAAAAAAACGTATAGATCAAAAAATCATAAATACATGGATACGGGTATGTTTTAGGCGGTATCGGTATTGCCATTGGAGAGGTTGGGATCAGTGGTTCACGGTCTACTCATGCTTGTAAGTCCAGTTAGGCATAGTACAGGGGGGGCTCAGAGACAGCAGCCGGTTTATATTGGTATTGTTGTAAACAATTTCAATTTCAATTGGTCGGGGGGTGGGAAGGAGTTTGCGTCGTTGGGAAGGATGTAGAGGTGGTAGGTGTATGGAGAGGTGATGTATTTGGAATGGCGGTATGGTGTGTGTTCCCATCGGGGGAAGATGAGGACTGTGGCGTTGGGTGTGTGTGAGGCTGTGGAGTGGGCACTAGTGATTGCATGTTCCATGGCGCGGCGCATGCATTCGTGATCGTATTCCGGGTTGGCAATGTTAGTACCGTGCTAGGTGTGTGGTGCGTTGCTGCCGATGGATGAGAAGACTGTGACTTTGGGGTAAAGTGAGTGGTAATTGTGAGAGTGTAGGGGTTTGTTGAGGGGGTCTGAGTAGAGTTATGTCTTGATGTGGAATGTGTTGCGGAGTGTTGTGAGTAGGTATTCTCGAGTGGCCCATTTGTTGCGTGTGGTGGTGGCGAGTGTGGGCGAGTGGATTTCCGAGCGGCAGCCTAAGCGGGTGATGAGGTGGTAGACTTCTTCTTCAAACGAGCGCTTTGTGAGGTCGGGACAAAAGAATTGGAAGAGGTGTCCGATGCGGGGGCCGGAGAGGGTTGTGACTGCGCGGGCGTCGGGGGTGCAAAGGATGGTGGCGTCAATGAGTATGGGGTGGGTGTGTATGGTGAATGTGCCGGTGGGGAGCATGTCGAGATTGGGATTGATGGGGGGGGTGGTTAAATGTGATGAGGGGGTGCGTCCATGGGGCAAGTCCTGGGCCGGGAAGGATGGGTGTGGTGAAGGGGACGAATCCTGAGTTGAATGCAGTGAGGGCGGTGGGGCCACAGGGGGTCTCACTGATGGTGTATGTTGCGAGACATAGCTTGTGTAGTAATCAAGCTACTACACAACAATGTTGGTCAAGTAGCATCGTGATAGTACGGCTGTGACTCAGCACTATAAGATGATAAGCCAATCAACAATAGAGAGGATTTGGTTGCTGATGGTGGCATATTGTTGAACGTTAGATACCATCTAGAGGCTCAGAATATACGTTGGCGTGTGCTCAACACAAGTTGAGTGCGTGTCCTGTGATAGGCAAGTGCTAGGCACTTGCTGAGGGTGAGATAACATGCAGTGTCACTCACCGAGTGTAAGCATTCCTTATTTTTGCCCCCTCAACTTTGACATATCATGGGCCCTCAAGCTGCTAGTTGTTGGAGTCATTTGTCTTGACTCGAACCTAGAGCTTGTTTCTCATATAGTGGTAGACCTTCGTGGTGTCGCACGATACGTGAGGTGCGGCTGGCTCACAGAGTGGCTGGCTCTTGTTTGTGCTTGTAGCTTTACTTCGATACCCGGCTAGTAGCGACTTGTTTGTGTCGCTTGGAGCCTTGAACCCCCGAACGCCGACTCGTGTGACGTGAAGATCGGCTTGCTTTCCTTTGTTATAGCTTGGCGCTTTCTGGAATTCAATTCGCTTCCGGAGCTTGTCACATGTCACTTTTTTCTCTCGTGAAAGCCTATAATGGTCCGGCCGAATTTTCGGAAAGGCATCTTACCACAAGTGTACAAGCACTCTTGTACGACGTCACTTTCCCGACCTTCTGAGACTCTTTTCTGATTGCATTGGCTGTATAGACTCCGGGAGTACAGCTGCGTTTTCGGTCAGCCCTTTGTCGTCTCCTTTTCTGAGCCGTGTTGCCCGCCTCTTGACCGGTACTTTGTGCTTTTTTGGTGGCTTTTTCCTGATTTTCTGGTGCTCTTGAGAGCGCATCCGACGCGCCTGATATGGACTCCGTAAAACTACCGAAGTTCAGTGGGGAGAGACGAGATTTTGATGTGTGGAAAAAACGTTTCCGTGCATTTGGCCGGATTCAAAAGTGGGCTCCGGCTTTGTCGTCGGATGGTGCCGCTTCCTCTCAACAACAAGTCGACATGTACTCCACATTGATTCTTGCGTTGCCGAAGAACGATCTGTCCATTATCGAGAATATAAGCGAGGATGACAAGACCTGCGGCCACAAAGCGTGGACCGCGTTAGTCAGTCATTATGAAGATGATGGTATTTACCGGTGTACGGAGCTATTGTAGGACTTGGACACTCCGTAAACGGACGGCGAGAGGGGCATTCAATAAATGAACCGGTTTGATCGACTGCAATGACAGCTTGCCGCCCGAGTTGGAAACGTCGTCCACGACCGGCGTATCATCATGTACTTGGTGAAGGGCATGCGCAGCGAATACCACTCCATCACCGACACGTGGGACGTACACAACCTCAGCATGGATGCCGTCAAGCGTGATCTTCGTCGAGATCGCATGTGCGTCGAGAGTCGTGCGCAATCACATACAACGGAGCCCCCAACGCCTACGGCTTTTGCAGCGTCTCATGATGACGCAACGACTGAACTTTTGAAGCGGCAAGTCTCCGAGCTCCAAGACTAGCTGAAATCTCTTCAAGGAGCTATGACTAGTCGTCGTGCCTCATATGAGGCGCAGCGAGGATTCTTCATGATGTCTGATATGGCTATCGTAATAAAGGCCATCGCAGGTCCGAGTTCCCGGGGACAACACCGGGGGTAACTCTGCGCGTTTGGACTCTCCCGTTGCTTTTCCAGCGGCCATGGACGTGACGGCTACCCCTGCGAGACCATTCTCCGAGGCTCGGCACATATTTGAGCGCGGTGGAGAAACGTGGATGTAGTTGGCCGTCAGCGGCGCCAACCATCACATGACTAGTGTGCGCCGTGACGTCTCTGAGTATCGAACGCTCACTAGCCGGCTGTGGGTGAAGCGTATCAGTGCCCGTTTTGTTGGCGTGGGCTCGGTCGCATCGTTGTGAAGGCGAACAATGGAGAGGATATTCCTGTCATGTTGAAGAATGTGCTCCACGTTCTTGAGCTATCCCGTCGCGCGTCTTGGTCTTACCATAGGTTCTTCAGCTTCGCCCAAGCTCGACGAAAAGGTCATTGTGTAGTGATAGCTCATCACGTGGACCACCTTTGTCTTCATGCCGGTCACGGTGGTGGCGTGGTGGTTCCGTTGGAGCGCGCGCATTTGTTGGTGTGGTTGCCGGCGCGGGTTGCTTCGTTGAATCATTCCGCTTCGGTCGCCACTGCGCCATTTGGAAAACGGTTGTGGCATTCCCGACTCGGTCACCTTGACGAGTCGCAATTGGACGGGCTCTTGGCCACTCGGGTGGAGAGTGTGGCGTTTTTTGCGTCGGAGGAGCTGGGCTTATGTAAGACATGTGTTGTGTGTAAGTCGCACGTCCGCCGTATCTCGCATGAGCCGGCTGGCCGGAATGTTGGCGTCTATGAGGTCCTAGGTTTGGACTTTTGCGGTCTTATGAGTGTTCCGTCCTTGGGAGGAAGGCGGCACAACTTGTATGCGGTTGAGTTTCGCAGCCGTTTCATGCCGCATGATGCGGTCCGCTCAAAGGATGATGCTCCGGCCTCGTTCCGTCGCATGTTGACTACCATCCGTTCTCTTGGGCACACGGTTCGTCGTCTTCGGGTGGAAAGTGACACGGTGTTCTTAGGTGTGGCCTTATGAGACCTCTTGGATGAGTTGAACATCGCCGCGGAGATCACTGCGCCTTACGCGCATTGGAAACATGGCCAGATTTAGCGGCAATGGGGACATTGGTCCCGATGGCGCGGTCAAATTCGGCAAGCCGCGCTGCCTAAATCGTATGGGTTATAGTTATTGCCGCTGCTCGCCATGTCTTCGCCCGGGGTTCCTTTTGAGCCCAACTGCCTAGCGCTACGCACACGCCATGTTCGTCTAGTGCATTCTGCATCACAAAGCTGCGTTCCGTGCCCATGCATGTGTCTCATCTCGCAGACCAGAGTGCGGTATTGTTGAATTGGAACTCATACGTGAGATACTTTACGCTCAGTCTATATGTCGCACACTCCCATTGTTTGATTACGTGATGGTTAGAAAGGCAGTAGGTATGTATGTCCTTGTATTCTTCCTTTCATCGCGCCACCACTTCGACGACATGAACGAATGCCTCGAGGTGAAAGAGGGTCGGCGGCCCTTCATCCTCACGTCCTCGCTGTCATCATGATCCATCGCATACTATCCAACATTGGGCTTTATGACCAAGCAAAGCGATAAGTCATCATCGTTATCGACACTGATTTCCTATTGTCTGTTGGCAACGTGATGGCTAGTGTTATTCACCGGGTCCGGGATTTGGACGCGGAAGGGCCTCCGGCTCCAATCGATACCAACTCCATACACGCCATCAGTGTTCTTTGCGGATCGCGAGCGTCAAGATGATCGCGGGGATGGCAACTTGATGGCCAACAAACACTATGATATATCGCAATCCCCCTTCAAGTGTGGGGCATGCAGAAATCCATACCACGTCTAACGACCAGCAAGGCACTTCATGCGGATGTTTTGAAGTGGACCTTTGCCCACCTCAAACAAATGGACGAAAATCCGATGGCCGCCCTAGCCTCGATCGCCCCTCACATCTCACAACACTGCGCATAGAGGTGACACATACCACCGATGCCATGGACGGGTACAATTGCGGACGATATGGCTGACGAATATTACGACACCGAGGTCATCATCTCCCTCGCCTTTGTCGCTTTTCGTCGGCGACCCACTCCTCCGTTACTGACATGTCACGGTATTGGGTAGTTGACTCTGCATACTCGGTCAGCTTGCCGCGTCATGCATGGCATTGTAGGGGGCTAGGCGGAGTGAGCCGACATCTGCGCTCCGTGCGATCTGCAAATATCGGGAAAGCCTTGTACGGAAGGCTTTTAAATATATATATATGTACACTACCAATGCCAAGATGCCATGCTCGGCCCGTCATGCATGCCTACCTGACACGCATTTCGAAGTCCCGGTGAATCTTCAAGATTCGAGGGCGAGACCTCCTTTTGGAGGTCAGCATATCGGCTAAACATATACTCCAAACCCCACTCCGACCCGTCTGCCTCCAACACCTGGTCCGCTACAATGAACAGCAACAACATGTCTGCCCATTTCACAACATCCGGATATTACTGCCCAGCCGGATATTACTACACCTCTATCGTCATGGATATTGCTCCAAGTTTCCATAGGTAATGAATAGAGACTGTAATTTCAATGGTACCCTGCGACCCTCGGCGTGCTGCATTATTTCCCAAAGCCCCACGTGTTTGTATAATAGTCGTTAAGAGGCTCCCGATGGTCCCTCAGTCATCCCTGGCAGCCTCCGTGTTAGTGCATTTCCGTTGCTTGTGCGAGTTGCACCGGTTTATAATATCTGAAGTTAACAAGCTCAAACCCATCCGATGTATTCATTTTTCTCACACCTTACGAGAGTTGGCTCAGCTATATCCGTATAGAAAGTTTCTTTACAATCTCCACACGTTTCAAGTGACGAGATGGAAACCGACGCAGCAAGCATCAAGCAACTGGGAAAAAGGGGAGTAGCGACAGCTGGTGGAGGTTTCACTTGTCTCATGTCGACGAAGCTTTCCGACGTTCATGTGTCCAGATCTGTACTATACTATGTATTACCGATGACATTTCCCTATCCTTCCACCCCATAAGAAACCGACAATATCTCGCGTCCACAAGTCAAGCGCCTCGCTCGTGCTCACGACTGGACGCCCCGCTGCTGCAACCGTCCGTTGAGCTCGTTCATGACTTCGCCCATTTGCGGTCGGCCGCTTCCACTCTGTGACAGCACAGCGTTGCTGACTGCGTCGGAGAGCGCGTCGATTTGGTCGCTAAACTGACTCCGAAGTGACTCAGCTTCCTCCAGCACGCTTTCGCGCTCCTCCCCGCTCCCCCTCGTCATTGTGTTGCGACCTGGAGACGCCTGAGAAGTTTTAACAGGCGCGGTTGTGCACGCGCATGGACGAAGACGTGGGAGTCGAGGTTAGATCAAAATGAAAATGTAATTCAGGTACCATCTTTGACATACTGGCAACATCTGTATCCCTTGCTACTGGGTGCGCTCAAGCAACATCAATTATTTTGATATTTTCATTAGCAACAACATTAAAATAAAGTTTCCACCACCATCGCCCTAGTGGGGAGTGCCTCGATGTTTCTGCCCCTACCTGCATATAGGATTTTCTTCCACAAAAGATTATAAGAAGTAATGTGCTCGTTCCGGATGGCTTTGTGTCGCTTTATCTCAATGGTTTATCTCAAACAAATTCAAATACCTCGCGGAAAGGGAAGGCATTTGTTGGCTTGTAACTTCCATGCTCCAAATATAACCTTACCTTTACACCATATCCTTATCAATTCATAATCAGGACGGACTCAACACAGCCTCCATACCTTTTTTGTAGCAAACACGTTCCGCGCATTTCTTAAACCCCACAAACAATGACATCCCATACATAACCGCTGAGCAAGACTCTAATATTCAAAACATTCCGCAGAATTATCGTTATTTTCCTTTCTTACTTACATAGTTTCCAAATATCTGAATATACGAGGTTATGTCTTCCCAAGATTGCCACAATGTACATAGTATGCACATCTGTTTGATACCCAGCCGATTATCGCAGCTGCAAAATACGTGGCAACGCGCAAGTCGACAAGTTGCAGAAATTTGCTTGGCAGGGTAAGGGTTTGTAAACAGGAGATTCGTCACCATCTCGGCCGCCATAACCCTCCTCTCCATTTCACTCAGCCGCTCCTCCATTCCGCTGCGGAGCGCCTCCATTTCCGACTTGATTTGTTGCGAAAGCAACTGCGCCAGAGCCGCCGTGTCGATGCCCCCAATCACTACAGGGTATCACATGTAGCACAGCGTGGCAAAATTGGTGTTTCAATAGTGTGGCCATATAAAAATAGAGAACTCGGACAATAATTTGCTAAGCCCTACGCACACAATACATAATATTTTCACGGGATACTGTTTTACGATGAAGACAGTACTTAGCTTTCCTAAACTCTATGGTTTACATTTCAATACTGATGACACGAAAATCTAGATGTAGCTGGACCTTGCATTAATATCAATGTCGGCATACACTTCAAATTATACATCCTCAAGCTTTATTTCAGAAGAGATAAATGCCGCCACAAGAAAACACAAAAGCGACAATTCAAGCAACATCACAAATAGCATTTTCATTCTGTGTACATACTACTGACGCAATTGCATCCGAAACTCACTTGCGGGGACGGCCGCCTCGCGCTGACGTGCTTCCTCATATTTGTCCGGCGACATTTTCTCGTAGCTCGCCCTCGTAACGACGCCGGCCTTCGACTTTCGCGACAAGCTCTTTTTTCCTTGCGACTTTCCGGGAGTTACCTCCGCCGGGTAGTACCTCGCCCCGCCGTCCTCTTCCTCGTCCTCCTCTACAACATCATCGCCACCGCCCTCCCACTCTAGCGGCTCCACTCCCAGCATACTCACCACGTCGGAAAAGCTTCGTCGGATCTCGAACGCCACAAGGACGAGGCACTCGAGAAACATGGGGTAGGTCAGGTTGCGGGGCCGCCAATTGTAACCCTTCGCCTGGTATCGATGAAAAGAATCGAAATGTTACAAGGCGACGCGCTTTTCATTGAACGCACTTTAAAATGCAAAGGGAGTGGAAAGTTTGCCTGCTGAAAAGGGCTACTCATTTACTTTTTACATCTTAAAAAATATATACAAACACAATACGTGCTTCGCTCCATATTCAGTGTTTGCAGCTTTCATCGTGCGAATTTCGTCTTGTGCATTATTTGAGTACCTGTACCTGATTTCTCTATCATGAGTAAGCAGCGAGGCAAATTAAGAGACATAGGAAGTTTTGCAATCAGCTAAAACCCAAATCCGAACCAATTTTCTATGAAATAAGCGCAATCATTGATTATGATTAATGCTCAATTAATTGCATCACATACTCTATTTATACACAGCGCGATTTGATTTTGCGATACAACATTCAGTTGTACTCATCCTTTATAGTAAATCAACCCATGCATTCACGCATATGGCACGTTTTCCTACAGACACACCAATAATGTGCCCTTGCAATACCACACTAAACTACAAGCCACCGCCGCGCCCTCACCTTTGTAAATATTACATCAATGGCGGTCGGAGACAGCTTTCCCTTGGGCTCGCGTCCAGAGACGGTGCCGCTGTGCATGATGCCCGCGTCGCGCATGAGCTTCGTAAACTGAAACGAGTTCATCTTGGCGGTGTGCCCTTTCCTCGTGGCGCCGTGGCCGTAGCCGAACGAAGCAAAGCTGGCAAACACCTCCTGCAGCTCGGGGTGGTGCAGGTAGCCGCGGGGTACAGCGGCGGCAAAAGACTCCGGAATCTGACGGGCGGCAAAATAATTTAGTACTCTATAACTGTTGGTTGGGGCGTCAGTTTTCCTATCTTAAATTTCATGCTGAGCTTGCTGTAAAAAGATAAACTCAAATGCTCGCAAGAACTGTGCACTGGCATGTAAAAGGGAATATATGTAACTGCAATGCAATTAGTTTTACCATTGTTGTATACCGCGACTAATGATTGCATTTGTAGTTTACTCCCACAGAATACTTCACTCACGCAACCCAGTCTGAGGAAACAAAACCGTGACTTAGTAATTGTGGACAACATAGTGAATTGATGCTGTCTTTTTCACGTGAATGAACTATCATTATTGCTCGCCTTATTTACATTATTGCACCTCCAGCATTTATCGGCTCAAAACGTTTACACCTCATAGAAGTAAGGAAAGACTACATAGTGACACACGTTAACAATACAAATGTTGCATCTAAATATGGCAATGAAAATTTATATACATGGAATTCAGAGACTCGTAAAAAGTTAAAAGTAAGGTTACGCGTAAATATACTATTTCATTTTCGACCGACACTCGTCCGTTGTTATTTACATAATAGTAAAATGTTGTCATACTTCACAGGCCAAAGGCAGGAAGAAGCTAAATGCGAAAAAAGTCAACAAAAATTACAACCGCACTGTAACGACCTCGTAAACCCACGAAACACAGCTGAAAATGCGTAGTATAATTCAAAGAAAACCGTCACAGCGACTCGGTCGGATACAAACCATAACATGAAAAACGCGCAGGAATACGTCGCTCGCTATCGCAATTGAAGTCACATTTAGCTTCGAAGTTTCTATTGTTTTATACACATGTTTCTGAGATCATAACAGCCTACAAGTCCAAATACCTATATGTGTCTTGACTTCGTTACAGTAAATTAATGGAAGACATATCGCACTTTCGATGCAGGTAGTGTTTACAAGAAAGACCAAAACCGTACTTGGGTGGCAGTAAGGATAATGGTTGGCAAGGGACGGCGTACGTCGAGCTTCTGGCGCCGCTGACTGACGCTGCATTTGGCCATCGCCATCGAAAAGTATTCGCCCCATTCGGTGATGGACAGCTTGCCGTCACGATTCTTGTCGCACTTCTGAAACAGAAAGTCGACGTAACCCGGGCCCTGCGAGCAATCACCCGAAACATCCACACGCCACCGAACTTTCAGTAACAGGTTCAACAATTCGTAGTATATTTTTACAGTACATGCATTAAACAGTAAAACGCGGCACAGATCGCAGAAGAAAGGGGTCATGCTGGGTATGGACGGAAACAGGACGAAACATATACGAAGGTATCTCCGTTTGTGCATATTACTTTTTATACTACGTAAATGTGCTTGGTTCGTCCAAAAAGCATAAAATGGTGAACGGGTTTTGCCCTAAAGTACGTCGTCCCGTCCGTTGTTATTCTCCGCACCTGCGCCTTCGCCTCCTCCATCAGCCCCGCCATCCTCAGAGCGAGCGGAAACTCGTCCCGCTCCAGGTAGTTGCTCTGGTTCCGGTCGCACTTCAGGAAAATCTCGCTTGCGAGAGCCTGCGCGCCGCCGCCGACGACGGAGGTCATCACATCCGACGAGTTGCTCGCCTGGTACTTTCCACTGTACACGCCTCGGCGGCCGATGTTTGGCGCACTCGACTTCAACACACGTGGGTCGCTCACGTTGACATGGGGCTAATACGCATAAATGGTATGGGCACAAGCACAGTGCTGTCAGTCAAAATCTCCCCAGCGCATCGAGCGACGATGATTATAGCTCTTGCTTGAATTCATACGCTTTATCGCTTTACTTGGACGGCATTGGATATCGAAGCACGCACTATTAGTAAACTGCTTCTTCACGAAAATAGCAAACACATTGGGTGTACCATCAAAACATTCACGCCCGCACACTGCATTTGTTAGTCACCGTAGGAGATGGATACATGGGAAATAAGGGATCAGACGTACTTCATAAGCATGACATGATGATCATTAGAAATTATGTAACAACGCTTGCAGTGTGTACCTACAAACAACTCATCTAACAAAGTACCTACTACATGACGACTCTGGGTACATTAGGGAATTCAGCAGAACCAAATGCGGCCGGGCTAAGTTGTAAACTCTGGAAAAAAAAAATTACGGTGCCAATTGTATGCGACTGTGTATCATTACCGTATGAAAACGCTATCTAGCTCAGGAGTGTTCAGAGAGGAGCAACAAAATGGCAGTGTTAAATATATAATCTAAGGAATTAATTTGCATGAGACTCACGACACGCGGTTCTACATTTTGATTACTGAACATAAAAGCCAGGAATGAAATTGTGAAGAATAGCCATGCAGACGGAGGTGCTCACCTTCAAGGGGCCGTGAGGCAAGGCGTTGACGGAAGATCGTGCGGATGCTGAGCGATAAGCAATCTTGGTGGGTGTACTGGCAGGCGCGGCGCTCTGAGGCCTCGCTGGCGACTTTCGTACCGTCGACGAAGCCGCCGGTACCCGGAAGCTGGAAGTAGCGACGGCGTAGCCATCCGCCTCCTCCGCTGCCGCTGCCGCCTCAGCGGCCTCGGGGTCCTGGTTGCGTGCCAGTAGGCGCTGGATGTCGGCTGCTGCGCCCTGTCCCACCTGGAGAAACGAAGACGGAACAGAAAAGCCCTGACTCGGTAAACCCCAGGAATAAACCTAATATCGCTAAATCAACAACTCCAAAAATTCAAAAAATACGTTCAACTGCATTCAATTGCTGATCATTAAGAAAAGAATATTCGGGGATTTATATCAATTAGGGTTTAGATAGGTTTTGAATGTCAATAATTAGTTTAATTTGGTTATGAAAGCATCAAAGCAGAAAGAGACAGAGAGCGGCGATCCCACCTGCCCGCCCAGGACGAGCTCAATGAGGCGTGTGTTGCTACGCAAAGCGCGCGCAATATCGGTGGCGTGATGAGTGTTGGCGACGTCCAACTTTAGACTTTGCATTGCCTTGTGCGCGCGGATCATGTGACACGCCACCTTTGCGGACTGAAACACGTATGCCAAAATGGTACAAATCAGCTCGAGGAATCTGATTTCCAACCTATGACTAGAAGACGTACATTCGAAATTAAGCAGATTGTCGTCGAATTGTGAAATTGCGATAGTAAATGTAGACGTACAAATATTGGGGAATAGATTTACGAAATGAAACTGGAAATGGAAGCGGATTGATTTCTTTATTCTGTTTGAAATAGCGTAAACCGCGGCAATTCGATTAAAGTGGCAATTATATGAGGCTATCAGTGATGCAAATAAATACAGGCGAGGGTCAATTACATGGGGCTCAAGGAATGGGGTTGCCTTAGAAGATGTGTTATTGAGCTTTTTCCTCCTGTCACGACTTTGTCGATCAAATAATGTATAATTCAATTAAGGGTCGGAAAGTTCGGCCTGACAAACTATCAATTCAATATGGCGCTGCAAAACATGCACAATTTGTCGCAAGAAGCATTTCAGCGTATATGGCAACAGAAGGCCTAAAACAAAATCTATAATCGAATAATATACCAGGTACTCCTTAGCCGGTCGTTCTGTCGCTGGTTTGGAAAAATTCTCTCCATAAATTACTCGAGAGACAAACCAAAGCGATGATAGCGAAGGACAGATGAAATATGCGTTTCCCCAACATGTACATAAACACCACCCAGAGTAGCGATGCGCTGTGCGGGTCCCCTACCCAAGTGCCTAAAGGCATTGTATTTAAAGACAATAATAATACTTTAAATGAGCATCCACCTGCAACATAGCGTAGTACGCTATCTAGATAATGTAGTTCCAAACAAACCCTAAACCAAAGCAGTTTATGATACTTCTACTTTCACGTGCATTTCATAACTTAATTCATAATGTCATCACCGAATCCAGAAGATGACTCTCAAATAAACAGAGAAACAAATAATTACTATTTGCCATACTATAATAGGACAGATAGTTGCTAAGAAAAGGGAAAGGGGGAATGAAACCAGGGGAATATACCGCAGAACTGAGAGGCATGCCACGGATGTCGAGTTGAAAAAGTTGACCGTGAGTGGTGGCAGCTTCCAGCAGACTGATGAGAGACTCTTCGGTGGGTGTGTTGTGACTGAGCAGCAGCTCGCGGAGGCCGGCGGCGCCGGTGGAGAGGGAATCTGAGATGGCTTGGAAAGCGCCGTCGCGAAGTTCGTTACGGCTCAGGTTAACGCGCATCAGCATCGGCGCGTGGAGCATGGCGGCGCCGAGCGCGATGCCGCCCATATCTCCAATCTGATAAGGACGCAAGTAAGAAGTGTTGTGGAGTCAGATGGGCTGGTATGCGGAGGTTGTTGTTGATAGTTTCCAATTTATGTAATTTAATAGGAGGATAAGCGACGAAGCTGCATATACTCATCCTCAAATGCCGTTAGCTTACGAATACTCGGTAATCAGGATATCAAGGGTGGCCCAACAAAAGAATTATGACAATGAAGGAACGCGGGTGATATAGAACTGGATACATCGACTTCAAATGTTTTGGCAGTGAATGACTGTGTGAGGCAATATTTCTACAATAATATTGGGTACGACTTTAAGAAATTGTGTAGGAAAGCGATGCGCAAACAGAGGTTTGATTTCTAAAAGCTTAAGATTGTGACAGTTGATGTAGGGGCAGTGACCCTGGCGAACATTGGTTCTGGTCGCAAGTGTGAACAGCGGAGTTCGATAAATTGTAATGCAGTGAGAAATGATAATGCACGGAACGGATTGTCAGCTTAGTCGGATTACTGAGAATGCGAGACAATGGGGGTGGAACAAATTATCGAGGGTAGGAATGCGAAAAGGGGTGCGCGTCAAACATATTTTGAATTAAGCTAATTTGGGAGATATACGAGGCATTGAGATTAAATTGACTTAGCCTAGAGGCATTTCAAGAAACCTGTTACACCTCATAGAAGTTATTGGCGAGGGTTATAGGTTGTCAATGGTGGTTGGGTCGCGTTTCCTATGGAGGAGACAAGTGGTGCTTAGGCACCGTTCGGGAGGGGCTTCGGTGTTTTTAGCGAGCGGAGACATGAAGCGAAATATATGGTTGTGTGGGGGTTGACACAACTTCGAATGTTTTGGCAATCGAGGAATGTGAGAGGCAGAAATGTATCTACGATGACTGATGGCAATTAATTAAAATACACAATACTTACAGTCATTGTACCCGAAGTCGCATAGAGTGGCTTGCCGCGGAACGAAAGAGGAATATTGTCAGATTTCGATAGTAAATTGTGGACAGAGTTATTCGCGATTTCGACAATATATAAATTTACGCCGAACGGACGTACAATAAAGGGTAGAAAGAGCACCGACGATCTTATATAGCACATGACAAATGGGCAGCGGAGAGCCGAAGAATAAATAATATATACTCTTCGCGACACAGCCAAAAACATGTTCGACGGAAGGCAAGTCAGAGGCGAGCACTCACGACGTTTCCTTCCAGTTCGAGGATCTCCACGCCCGCAGTGCGGTGCACGCTGTCCTTGCGCGCACCTGCGAGCGCAAAGCCGAGGGCGCGCGCTCCGTCGTCGGCGATGTTATTATAGGATAGGTCGAGAAACTTGAGGTTAACGCCGTTGGTGACCATGACGTGCGCGATGGCTGTCGCGCCCCCGCACCCAATGTCATTGTGCGACAGCTCCAGCCGCACGAGGCTGCTCTTCCCGCTCAGCAGCGGAGTACGGACCAGGGCTGTCACAAACTGCTCGCCGAGCTCCGCGTTGTTCAGACGGAGCCACGCTACGGACGAGAGACGACCGATAGCGGAAGCGATGAGCGACTCGGAAAACCCACCGAGGGGGCAGCCGTTCAGGGAGAGGCAACGGAGGCCACACGCATTTGCTGCGGAGGTCAGCGCCAACCATCCCTCTTCCGGCTGCGTACGCAAAAACAGCACACGCAGTTCGTCGATACCAACCGGCGAAATTTACAACGTTCCGATGAAAAGCCAACTACCAGTGTCAGTATACACAGAACCGATGCTGTGATATGAGTGCGGTGGGAACCCTTACCATTTCCATTCGCTCGAGGCTGAGGTCAGCGAGCTTAGAGTGGGCGATTGCGGCGGTCATCGCCTCGATGTCTCTATCGTCCAGGGGGCCGTCAGTGGGGCCCAGACGGCAAGCGCTACTACCCGCAGCTCTATGGCGGAGGGGAGTTACGAAGGGTTCGGCAGTCACGAGCTTCAGCGCAGAGACAGTGATATATAGTCAAGTCTCGGAGTCCGCCGTACGATAATTGCGGTGATACACCATTCCCAAAGGCTAGTAAGGAAAGAAGCCGAGTATTAGGGGACAGTTGTTTGGCCGAAAAAATAGTGTGACCACGTAGCTCGACGGAAATCAGCGGCCATAGACAGAAAACCATACGCAAGCTCACGAGATACTGGGTTGAAAAGAAAAAGTGGCGAGGAGTTTGGTGTGTCAGGGGAGGGGTTATGTTTGTGTGTGGAGTAACGGTATCCCAAACCTGGGCGTTAGTGGGCTAGCGGCAGATATGTGACCGGCCATCATTCTCAGTCAGAGGAAAAGCTACAGGCGGATCGTACTTTCCATGTAAGTAGATAGTGAGTTCATGACGCAAAACGCGGACGAGACGGCAGTGCGACCCTGAGTATCTGACTGCGCCGCGGACGCCCACACTGTATTTCGTGTTCCGAATCCAATTTTTCATCGTTCAAACTTTTCGCCTCGCTCGCGCCGTACCAAACAACTACAACCCTCTCATAGCCTCGTGTCTGTAAACTTCCACAGCATCGAGTCTGCAAGTGCCGAGACTTGTATCGGACCCAAAATCAGGTGGTGTTCATATATGTATGACCGGTGAGTAGCGGTAGATCCAAGGCAGGAAAACTCCCACTGTTGTCGGGTCGCCAATACTGCTCTCGCGAAGCCCTCCCACCCCCCCATGACAGGAAGTCTGTAGTAATTCTGGGGGGTGGGGGGCTTACAGTGCGGCGTGTAGCTCCGGTAGTGGCCGGACGCCTAGCTCAGCGCATGTTGTGGCATAGAATCCGGCGACGGTGCCGCCGTCCCCCGTTCTCCCGCGTTGCTTGTTCGTCGACATTGTCAAGAACGAGGTGATATTCTCAGCTGTGAGAATGTCGGACGAGGTGACTGGTGCTTCCCGGAAGAAGAAACTGAGGAAGTGAAGTCTTTCTCTGCGACGTTTTTTTCAGAGAAGTTAAGCGAAGCTCCTGCGCTTGGGTACGTTCAGTAGGCGCGGTGCGTTGTGACAGATAGAGGTGGCGAGCGCAGAGGCGGTGTGCGTTGGCGGGCTTCAGCCGAGCTGGTAAAATATTTTACCAGAAACCGTACGGGAGCGGACTTGTTGGTGGTTGCCCAGCACACGTCAGAAAAATCTAACAGCTTCGAAAGAATAAGTACGGTTTCAATATATTTTAAATATACAGTAACGGAATTAGAGGTGAACTATCTACCAAAAATATACATTTTCTTTTGATAGATGCTACTTACAATTTCGGGCGCCAAATAGTACGGGTTATACTGCGTATAACGGCCTTCCTACCGCCAAATAAGCGGCCGCCATTCGCAACTGGCCGTGATGTAGTTCGCTCCAGTGGCCGTCAGGAAAGCCAGGTAGCTGCCCTCGCAGCCAAAGTGAACAATCGTGCGGAATTGAAAAGTGGGGAATCAAGTTCCACCACAAGAGAACTCGTCGTGTACATAGTGGTTCTGTCCCGACTAATTAATATGTAAATATTTCCAGAAGTCGCGAAGCCGCTCAGTCTGACCACCCACCACGAAACAACAAATATAAATAACGAATGACCAAAATTCGATAGGATGAATGTGGCCGTTGGAACTTGTGGAACAGCGACGAAAAGCGGTCGCCACGCACGTTTATTACAGCTTTCTGGCACTAGAAACCGCACACAGCTACACACAGCGTTCTTCGGCTCTTTGATGTATAACATAATTAGTTTGTCTGCACCCAACAACAGCCCCCGCAACGGACACAAACACACCAGCCCCAGGCGCGCTATTGGTGCCACCGGACCATGGGCAAAACCTTGGAGAGCTTTGTTGTGCATTCTTTCTCCGCGTTCCAGGGGTGTCCATTCTTCGCAATGCCCTAAACCATTGCAAAACAACATACAACCCAACATTTCAATGCAACATTCGTGAGCGATCACACCCCAAATGCTTGTGGGTGTGTTTGTTTGTGTGTGTGTGGGGGGGGGGGGGGGGGGGGGGGGGGGGGTGTTTATGTGTGTGCATGCATGCATGCATGTGTGTGTATGTGTGTATGTGTGTTTGTGTGTGTGTTGGGGTATGGAGAAGGCAGAGAAGGAAATGCACCTGCAATCGCCGTCTCTTTGACTGTGGCATTGCGCTTTGTTCGTCTTGGTCCTCGAAATCGTTGGCAACGTCCACCACATCCTCCGGGTCCTCCCCCTGCTCTAGAGTCGCCTCCTCCCCCTCTCCGCCCTCCTCCTCCCCTGCATCACCCTCTTCTCCCCCCTCTCCCGCCGCCTGCGCCCCCCTGACGCGGGTCCTGGATCGCCGGGGGGGCTTCTTTTTGCTGAAGTTCCCGTTGTGTACCTTTTCGTAGTAATACGCCCCGCCAAAGTTGTACCCATAAATATCCACCTGTTCACAAAGGTTGACCGCCACCACGATGGCGCTGAAGCCCGAGGACCACTTCGCCTTGGCTGTGCCTTTCGTTTTGTGAGCGAAAGTGGTCCATCGGTACGCCTCAAATGCAGGTGAGAGGGTCCACTGTGTGCACCACTCCTTTTCGCGCGGCAGCCGCTTGTGCACCTGCCTCGCCACGCTGTCCCCCAATTTCTTAGGCATCAAGGGGGTGAGGCACACTGTGCGGTTGCCCTCCTCGGATGCGTACGCATTAGCACTGTTCACCAGTCGAAAGTCCGTCCTGCTGCCCACGTCGCGCTCGTACCCCTTCGTAGGCGCCTGGTTGGAGCGGAATACCACGTCGTGCGCATCGATGGCCTCCCCTGCGCGCGAGCCCTGCATGATCTTCGCGCTCCCCACAACCGCACACGTCCTGAACGTTGGCCTCAGTTCAGGAAGGTCCTCCGTTGGGTACTTGTTTACCTGCACGCCATACTCCTCAGCACAGCTCGCATCCACACCAACTTCCCCCTCCCTTGCTCTCATTCCCTACATCAACGCACCGGAGTGTATATTTTGAAGTTGCGCCGCTGCAGCCTCTGCGCCAGTCTGTTCCCCGTGTTATATAGATACTGCGGCTGCCTCCACGACTCCCTGACCGTGATGTTCCTGAACACGCTCTTGAGGTAGTTGTAGCGCCGGCTGCCCAGCTCGTAGTTGACGTAATGCGAGGCTCTGCCTGCAGGAAAAATAATGGAAAATGTGTGGTGCGACATTTACAATATAAAACGGGAGCCTATCTGCATGCATGCCTATAAAGCATAGCAATGGGAGGGTGCAGTGGGAGGGGTGCAGGCTGGGAGTGCGGTGTAGCTCACCAAGCAGCGCGAAGGAGTCGAGGCTGGAGAATTTGGGGAGGCACCAGTCTGTGAGGAGGGGGTGGGGGACGCAGGGGGTGCCCGGCTTGTCCCGCAGCTCCAGCGCACTACAGCCATTCCCCTGAACAGCTAGCTGTGCCTAGCATAATCACAGCAAGACGACAGGGCTCAGGAGAGGCGAGTTGGAGTGGGTGGGAAGGGATGCTTTATTTGTGTGAGAGTGAATGAGTTTGTTGTCACGGTTGTTGTGCGTCACTGTGTGGCGTGTACCTTCCAACTTCCCTGCAAACGCAGGGTCCCGCTCCCACTGCTCCGGTGTCGCCTACGGTTGATCTTCAGCCTGTAGGGTTGAGCTGCCCGGAGGGAAAGAGGAGGCAAAGGAAACGCAGACACACAGTATACGGACAGTTATGATAAGTACTTTGCGCGGTGGCGCCAGTTTTTCAATGAACGACGCCAGATTTCAAAGCCGCCACGAGTCGACTAGCACGCGATCGACTTGATAGAGGCATTGGTGGGGTTGTTACCTCTGCTTTGGCAGAAGGCCTGATGTGATAGCAGAGTGAGACAGAGGGCGGCCAGCAGCGGTGGAAGGGAGCGGCGCGGCGAGAGACAGTCGCGAGCGGACGTTCGACCCATCTTGGAGCGTCCCCTCTCGCGTGGCCCACCGCGACCGCTTCCGTACTGAAATCAGCGTCACGTCTCGAGTATCTCGGAATGTCACGGCTGGTGTCGTTAGCTTCCCTAGTGCTGGATGCCGGGTCGCTGATGCTGCCGCTCTCTCCGGAACGCTGATAAACGCAGTAGCCACGCTGCAGTGGCCAAGCCTCCCACTCCAGTTGGCCGTGTCCGCGTCGGTCAACGATGAAAGCGGCGACCACAAGGGTACCGGTTTGTAAAGTTACGGGTACGGGTACCTTCGCATTTAGAGAGGCCGGCGCTTTTAATACTATACACTATCTACACTATCTACACCGTATGTTTACAAAGCAGGGGGAGGCTCCGTTTGCCAAAAGTGTTGATCTCTTACATTTTTTGCTCGCAAGGGGCCCAGGGCCCGGTACGTACGCTAATTGAGGGAATCGGGAGGGAGGGTTGCGTGAGCTGTGCTCGCGCAAAGGCAGAAGGTGGACGACCTATGTGTGTTGGCGCGTCATATAGGGGTAACGCATGTCTGTGTTTTACCAACAGTGTCATGCGTACTCTAGCGGTTAGAATTTGTAACGTCGTGGCAACGCCCGACTATTCTCGCCCCCAGTGTAATTTAAACCTCTATAATTTCAATATGACCATTTACAAAGCAGGGGGAGGCTCCGTTTGCCATGTTGTCGCCATTGGGCGGGTTGTTCGTCGTTGGTTGGCCACCCCATGGTGTGAGCCAGCCGAAGAGGAACCACTCTGACCGTCCTGCAAGGGCGGTCGGGTCGATGTAGTCGAGGACGACGCTGGACTCCGTTGACCAGCCACCGAAGTGTTTTATCTTCTGGAGCGTAACTCCGATGTTGTAGGCGGCTGTCGCAGCCCCTTTTCGTAGGGAGTGTGATGTCCATCTGTAACCTTCCGGGGGTCGTTCCTGCAGTGCCATCGTGACTTCGGAGAGCCATCCCGTGAGCGTGGTGGCTGTCCATCTGTCGTGTCGTTCGGAGGTGCTAATCGCCCACCGCGCTGTCGGGTATTTTCCGTCCGAGAGCGTGTATCGGATAGCGTCGAAGAACAATAACATTTGAACTACCTCGCTGTGTACTGTAGGCGGTAGGTGACATAGTAGTTTGCGCTCTGCTGACACTTCGCGTTGTCCCTTCCTTGTACGGTGGTACAAGCGTAGTCCGTCTGCCTCGGAGGCGACGAGGTCCTCTGTTAAGCAGCCTATGCCTGCGCCCCCTCTACTGAAGAATAAGTACAGTAGTACCACCGTAGTGCATGCCCGTAGTAAACGTACTTGTTCGCGTGCTGGGCTGGCTTGGAGCAATTCACGCGACGTGGCCGCCGTGAGTTGGAGTCGTAGGGCTTGAGCCATGCGTAGGGCTTTTTCGATGATATAGGCGGGCAGGTGGACCCGTACCGTCGTGTCGTCAATCGCGACTTGAGAGGTCGCTAGGCCTTTTCTCACTTTCGCGACCAGATCTCCGAGAGCAATTGCTTCGAGGCCGTGGTCCTTGAAGAAACCGTTGACCGCTGAGAGGTACGGCTGGAGACTTGAGGCCTTGATTGTACCTAGTTGACCATGCGACATAGCGTGCCATGTGTGCCGGTGTGGCCGCTAGCGGCGCGAGGCGTTGCTCCGTACAGAAATCGAAGTAGCGGCGTATAGTACTGCCGTACGTTGCTGCCGTGCTAGGGGCCCATGCTGCGGCGAGGAGAGCCAAGGTCTTGGTGCCCAGTGCGTCAGAACCGAGAACTTTGGTCATGTACGGTTTCATCGTCTCGATCCACGGGTTGGTGGTGGCTGTGACGGTAACTCGGTACTTAGGCTGTGCTTTTCGGCCGGGCTGAGGGTGCGGGATTCTTGGCGCGTTGTGTACTCCCGTAAATAATGCTAACGTAGCACTGACCGCCCCTCGCCTCAGATAGAGCCACGCCGGAAGGGAACGCGGAATACTGTCACAGACCAGTGTGGACTGCCTGTTGTACCGCGTAGCGCCCGCCGTCCGGGTTGGAACAAGTTGTGGCGTGGCGCGATGATGATTTCCTCTGAAGCCAGCTCGGTAAGCGCCTGGTGCCAGACCTTGCCTGTCCAGCGCGGGGCGACTACGGTAGCTGCTGCTCCGCTCTGTCGAAGTTTTTTGGACGAGGTTGGGTAGGAGGGGCCAGGGTGGGTTGCACCAATTGTTCTCCTTTTGCCAATCGTTGTCTGAGAGGTGTATGGCGTCTACAGCCTCGCACGTGGGGTCCTTCCAGCCAGCGTTGTACCGGGGTAGTAGGGTGTTGAGGGCTGAGGCGAAGCGGTCGATCGAATGCTTTCCGAACCTCGCATCGAGTTCTGCGAACAGTACCGGGTCTAGTCGCCAGTCGTCGCTGTCTAGATGTCGACTGAGCATGTCGGCCCACACGTTCGCCGCTGACCTGATGTAGCGGGCCCTGATCGTGATAGAGTTCGTATCGAGTAGGCACCATAGTCGTCGGAGTTCGTCCATCATAACTGGCGACCGTGAGGTCAGGCCAGTCAGAATGTGACATACTGCTTGGTTGTCCTCGTGCAGGAGGACGTTGCGGCCTGCCAGTTGTGGTAAGAAACTCTCGACAGCGTGACGGACGGCCTTCAACTCCTTCCAGGTAATGTGTTGTTGTTCGTCCTCCTTGCTCCAGAATCCTCGAGCCTCGACTTGCTCGTTTAGGACTGCGCCCCAACCATACCCGGAGCTGTCCGTGTGTAGATATGCTGTTTCCACGGGTTTGTGGATGGGCTTGCCGTTGGACTGACTGGGCACCTCTGTCCACCACTGTAGGTCGCGACGTAGCTGGGGGGTGAGCCGGACGAGGCCACCCCACTTCTCGCCGACGACGGAGTGAAGTTCGCGGAGGAAGAACCTGGCCGCCGGAATTGCCAAAAAAAGGTACTAGGCCTGACCTGCGAGTGACTGCAGGTCTTTTACGGGTAACCAGCGCGCGTTCCGTGTAGCTCTCCCGATGAGGTGTCTGGCCTGTTGGGCAATCTTGTTGAGTTTTTGCTCCGGCGCGTAGAAGTAGCCTGACGCTGTGTCGATGTCGATACCCAGGTGGTGCCCGACTTGCGCTGGTGTCCAGAAACCCTTGGTGGGGTGTCGGAGGAGACCGAGCCGGTCGAGCAGCTGTGACAGGCGGTGGCGTAAGGTAAGCGCTTCCGCCTCTGTAGACGCGAAGAGTAGAAAATCGTCGACGTAGGGTAGTATTCGGGCGCCTCGCCACCGCGTTCGTCTGAGGTAGGTCTTCGAGCTGCTGTTCGTCGGTGGGGTAGGTGCTTCGGGGTCCGGGTTTC
This sequence comes from Tetraselmis chui, assembly GCA_026401115.1. Lineage (NCBI taxonomy): Eukaryota > Viridiplantae > Chlorophyta > Chlorodendrophyceae > Chlorodendrales > Chlorodendraceae > Tetraselmis > Tetraselmis chui. The sequence goes on from JAPMLY010000808.1 coordinate 45,833, forward strand.
GCAGGAAATTTACGAAGGTGAGCGTCATCTTGCAGAAATAAAACGGGGATAGGGACCAACCCATAGGTAACCCGGCTAGCCTGTAGAGTTGGCCTCGGACGTTGACGGTGAAGTAGTTTCGGTCCGCTGGGTTGATGCCCAGTGCGTAGAACCCGTCTTGTAGGTCGAAGCTGAACATATAGTCCCCCTTGCGAGTGAGGTGCCTTACCCCGAGTAGGGTCTCCATCTTGAGTCGTTTTCGCACGCAATACTTGTTGAGTGGTCGTAGGTCGCAGATTAGTCGCCACTGGTTGACGCCCGGTTTTGGGACTAGGAATAGTCTGGAGACGTAGTCGCCGCAGGTCGAAGGTTCCCAAGCGCCGGCCTGTACAAAGCGCGCTAATTCGCGTTCGACGAATTTTAGTTGGGCAGGGGTAGCATCGAGTAACGACACTCCTTGGTTGAATCGTGGGGGTGGGCGGTTGTTTTTGAACGGTATCGATACGCCCTCCCGGATCCACTGTAGGGTTTGCACGCTCGCGCCGATTTTCTCCCACTCGCGCCAGCTCCGTCGCACGCGATGTCGCATGTAGTCGGAGGCTGGGTTGCAGGAATCGGCGCGGCGGTGCACACCATCAGCCCTCTGCCTCGGGCTCGGGCTTTTTGTTTTGGCAAGTCTTGTCCTTGTCGCGCTTCTCTCGTTTTTCCTTGTCCCTGATTTCCTTGTCTTTGAGGGTCTTGTCCGGCCTCGCGGTAGGTCTGTCGGGGTTGCCTCCGTCGCCCCTGCCGGGCGTCGACTGCTTAAAGGTTTGAGCGGCCTGAGCTTTTGCGGCCGCGTGGAGACTAACTTCGAGGCGTTTGTCTTCCAGTGCCGCGAGGAGGCCGTCGACGCCGTTGGTGCTGCGGTCGGCAGCCTGTGTGTCGAAGAATCTGGAGTAGACGAGGCGTTCGGCGACTCGCTCCTCTCCGGTAAGGGCCTTCTTGCCTTTGAATCGTCGAACGTAGGTAAGTCGCGACTCGACGGCTTGCGTGACAGTCTTGTGTGTCCGAACGGCCGCGTCTGTAATATCCCAGGCGTGCGCTCGTTCCGCTTCGGTAGCGGTTGTCGAACGAATCGTTGCCAGAGCTGTTTCGAGCGCCGCGTCCGCGGCCGCAGAGTAAACGCCATAGCACGCTAGGTGTCGATACTCGTCGCGTGAGGAAATTCGTTTTTCCTCGGTTAGGAACCTGTCAGTCTCGTCGTGTCGAGGCGTCCACAGGCCTGGTATAGAAGCGTTAACAGGTGGTAAAACGTCGTTGAACGCTCGTGGGAGTAAGTCGATCCAATCGCGCAGGTCGAAGTACGCGGGCTTGGTCGAATGAGCAGATACAGGCGTGGCGTACTCGTCCACGCTCCCACCCTCAGAAACTGCGTCGGCAGGTACTGACGGAATGTTATGCTGCTTGGTAGGGGCTGGCGGTTTGGTCTGGTCGCCGTCTACCTTCAGGAGCAACTGGTTAACGAGATTATACAAGTTTTCAAATTGCGCTGCAGATGGTGGCGCTCGGATGTCCCCGCTGTTGTCCCCCGTCGGGTACAGGTGTTCTGGTAGATTGTCTGCCATAGTAGCCGTGTGAATGTTTCGATAGTAGCTACACCGTGTGCTAGTAGAGATCAGTCACCTTACTAGACTGCTAGAGTCTAGATGCCGTTGCGTGAGTTGTGCTCGCGCAAAGGCAGAAGGTGGACGACCTATGTGTGTTGGCGCGTCATATAGGGGTAACGCATGTCTGTGTTTTACCAACAGTGTCATGCGTACTCTAGCGGTTAGAATTTGTAACGTCGTGGCAACGCCCGACTATTCTCGCCCCCAGTGTAATTTAAACCTCTATAATTTCAATATGACCATAAAAATCTAAAAACAGGTATAGGTACAGGTACCTGTACCGGGCAATATTAACTTCAATAAATCATAAATGAAAAAGAATTGGAAACTGGAAACCACCAAGCAAAAAAGGAGGGAAAGAACCCACAGGCCTAAGCCCGAGGGACATGAAGGCATGCCATAACATCAGTACTGCCCTCCTCTTGAAAGCATCGCGAAGACAAGAAGCCAAGGAAAGTACCATGAATAGCACCAGAAAGACGTTGTAAGGTTTCTCGCCGCACATTTCGCAAAAACCGTCGTCGAAAGGAAACTAAAGTATATCGACGATCCAATTTTTGCATAACTGTGAGAACGCAATGAACGAGAGTCCGCTGCACCCATCATGCCAGGGAAGCGACATATATTGCCACCAAAATTGGCAGGCGATCAACCAACTCAATCGCCAAAGGCGCCAACCCGCCCCCATCTATCCTCGAAAACGAAGGGATAGTAGTCATGGACCAATTGAACCGAAGGCGTGCCAAGTAAGGCGGACGTGCGGAGTTCCGCATCGAATTTGCTATGCTGAGCTCCCAAATGCAAGACTGTCCGGGAGTGGGAGGCGAGCGCCTATCTGAGGGACAATGGTAATCCTTACGGATATTAGCATGAGAAATATTATCAAAATAACGGTTGTGGACTCATGCTCAACACACTCATTGCAAAGATCCGTCTTCTTTCTTTACATCACTGCTCTATCTGTCTAATCGTCATGCATTACTCATTGCGGCAATCGGACATGTCATGTACGAATGTACTCGTGCATGCACCGCGACAACAAGAAAACATATATCTTTGCGGCGAAAAGTGAAAACTGCGAGCGAAAAGAATTTCACTACGCAACAATGCACCAAGCAACCGGTCGTAGGTTAGAGTTGGGAACGGATAGTTACACGGAGGTCGTGCCGGCCCCACAAGTGGGCTGGCTGTGTTGACTAGAGAAGTGAGAGGAGAGAGATGGCGGCCGGCGAAGGCACCGGCAGGGCCGGCCGACCGCCACTAATAGGGAATAGAGTACCGCTAATAGCATAACACTAAGTACTAGGATGACAAATAGCTACCTTGTACATAAGCACTAGGCAACGGGATGCTAGTGCTAACACTCCCCCTTTAAGTAGCCGAGGTCTTGACGTCGTCCTAGCTTGCGTTGAGGAAGGAGCCATCTTGGTCGAAGGTGTAGTGCTTGTAGCATGTGTCTCTAGCCGGGTAGGTGTAGCGACATGCGCTCACATGGATGTGCCGCTACTGACGAGTTGCCGGTATGAAGCGGTTCCAAACGTACTGCGTAATGTACTATTCTGACATGTAGCGGGAAAAACTGTCCACGGGCGAATTAGCCGACGCATGAGAGCGACCGGCGAGGAAGAAGCAAAGCCAACATGGATGTTAGGAGCGTGTAGACACGCAAAAGCTTAGACGGGCGCTGCTCGTGTTGCCTCCCCCCTTTCGCCGTGGGAAAAGTAAGCTCCCCGTTAAGTTAGGTGAGCGTTGCGGCGTTGCCTCGGGGAAAAACAATAACAATACTAATTAAGGTACGCACGGGCCGAATTTTCGCGGGTCGGTTTTAAACACCCATATCGGGTCGAGAGCATCGGTAGGCTGAAGCTAGGTGAGTATAAAAGCTGGGTGGGGCGAGCGCGGCGCCGGGCGCTTTACATACGCTCTTCTCCTTTTTACGTAGGAGATGGTAGGACAGTCGCGGACAACCAGCTCGAAGGCGAAGCGTGGTGTCGGTTGGACGATGAATTACTAGCGTGGCGCCGAGCGCTTCACACACGCTCTACTCTTTTTTACGTGGGAGTAGGTAGGACTAGCGTGGTGTCGAGCGTTTTACACACGCTCTCCTCTAGTGTAACTTGGTGGAGGGCCCATAACATGTTAGAGTTGGGAACGGATAGTTACACGGAGGTCGTGCCGGCCCCACAAGGGGGCTGGCTGTGGTGACTAGAGAAGTGAGAGGAGAGAGATGGCGGCCGGCGAAGGCTCCGGCAGGGCCGGCCGACCGCCACTAATAGGGAATAGAGTACCGCTAATAGCATAACACTAAGTACTAGGATGACAAATAGCTACCTTGTACATAAGCACTAGGCAACGGGATGCTAGTGCTAACGGTCACCCGTACGTGTACATGTACCTAGCTATATATACCAGGTATATTATAGTTCATCATTGTCAATGCATGTATATTCACATTTGTGAACGTTATGATTGAGTACGTACATAGTATAGATAAACAAGATACACGCAAGTCTATTTGCTACTACTTACTTCTCATTAAAACCATAGCACATCGCCTCGGCGCGCGCACGTGTAGACTCACTTCGCCACTCACGGGTGCCTCCGATAAGAGGTTAAAGGCCCTTACACCGCTTAATAAGCGGTATACACGCGACCATCGCAGTGATAACGCGAAAAATCCAAGTGTGAAAAGTTGGAATGGACGTAGTTTTCAAGCATGTCAGAACGGAAGCAACCGTCGGCGGCGGCGCCCGTCATACGTAGCAGCAACAAACCGACCTATGATGAGGCCTCTAGGTCCACCCCCGGTTATAAACATGGCACTCCCAACATCCCGCTGGGTAATTCCATGGTTAATGTACATTTTGAAACTGTCGAGTTGACAGACAAGGCGATAAAAAGGTCGCAAGCGACCACACATGGCTTGAGTGACTCAGCGCGAGCCTAGAGTAGCAGCACGGGCAGCCACCGCCGCCGCCACCGCTAGACGGTGGCACTATTAGGCGCATAGACCGCAGTGCTACCCCAATATATGAACCATACATTTACATATTTGACGAGGAGCAGTCTAGACCCGGCGAGTTCGACAACGGCAGCCTTAGCTTGGCCTTACGCGCCCATGGACCAACTTTCACAACGGACAGCGTATTTTCAGAGTTCCGGAGGGAACATGTCAACTACCTACGCGCTGTCAATCGTGTTTTCGTTGATTTTCTACAAGGAGCAGCACCTCTCGATGCTTTGTAAACGCAGCCTATCGCACCTTTTCTAGAAAGCAGATGTTTGGCTACATTGGCGTCGTGATGAAACACCCATAGTTGTCATAGCTTTAACGAATTTCTAGAGCGACCCCTCCTTTTCGGCAGGAATGTTGCCATGCTCAAATGCCTTGCGTGCACTCAATGATCTATTTGACCAAAGGGGCGTAGGCAAAACAGTTGGGCTCATTGCAAATTGATTGGACTCCCAAGCCGAAACAGAGTACATACGTCTTTTTGCATCGTATGATACGTACATACCAAGACAGCAATGAAGATAAATTAATGGCCAATGAAAAGATCACAGTAGCAACTACCTTATATAACTTAAACAACAAGTTATGAGGGGCGCGAGCGAGCATTATTGATGTTTTGGACGCAAGACAAAATGGTCAAGCTGCTGCCTCGATACCATTCACACATTTGTCTACCATGCTTAAACATCCTAACTCTCATACCTCTTGTCTTGGCCATCACACTCCCGGCTATCGCCATGGGATGCATGATCCCATTGCGTTCAACTATGTTGTTGAAGCGGTTGTTGACCAAGCATTAGCCGCGCGCGGTGACAACAGGTGAATACTCTAACGAGGGGCTCAACCTTGTTGCAATTCGCTGATGCCGGAGTGTTTTTGGCTGACAAATTGCATTGGCATCGCGACTGCCCACTTCCCTTGCAACTACCCCATCAGCATCAACAACACCATAGGTAGGAGCATATATAGTTCGAGCATCAGTAGTACCAACACCAATAGTACGCACCGCACCCTTGTGCTAACCGCGGACACGGTTGCGGAGCTCGCGGTCGGGTGGTCGGTGGGGACGAAGGGGTCGTGGAAACCCCGTGGATGCCCTTGCCGGATAGCCCTGAGTGTTCCACACAAGCATGGACCTTCTCCGCGGAGACGTTGCCTCGACGCAGTCAGCGCTCGTGAAATTTTTGACCTGGATCGGGCATCTTCTATCATTATGGCCGACGGTTTTCGTGCTGAGTACGGACCACCCCCTGCCAAATGAAGAAAATGTTCCGCGGCAACAACTTCGCCCCCGCATTTGTGAACTCCGCCTGCAATTTCCGGCGTCTAACACCCTCATCGCAAGGGGGTTTCCGCCCGATTGGAGCGCTTACGCGCTTCACTCCGCCCTTAAAGGTTTCAGCTTCAGCGACCTTCATACACCCCCCTCCGCTCAACATGCCCTCGCTATGGCTCCAGCCCCGCTCAAAGACTTGGTTGACTGGCCACATACACGTAGTCGCAACTTCGCGACAGCACATGGACTAGCCGTGCGTGCTTAAACAAATACACAATTACACTGTGGCTATCGAGTAGCGTCTGCTCTCTCTCCCAACCCAACTAATCATGTAGGCGTTGTCCCCCTCCTTCCGGTCATTCATCACGCTCTTGACAACGCCGAGGACACTCACCCCAAAATTACAGTTATCGTCCGTGTCCTTCAGTCCATTCTCATTGACACATATCACATGAAGTACTACCAGCCCACCCCCATGCACATGTCACCATGCAATGAGCAGTCCGAGCTCAGAAACATACTCGACACGGACTACCATGCTCATGACGCGGGTGCGTCGCCGTCCGACTGTGATTATGAGTCCAGCGACTACCCCACATATGGCCTCTCATCCCATGACATGGGATCACCCGCCGCGTTCAGTGCCTTGGTGTCTCCTGCGCCCGCTGCCTCTATTTTGTGGATGCGGGTGCCAGCATCAACCTAGAGACCGATCGAGCTGCCTTTCTCAAAGGCTCATCCACTAAGCTACGCACTCCCATCAAGGTCAATGGCATTGACGTTGACATTCACGTGTGCAGGCTCGTTGAACTCCACCTCGCCTATCAAGATGCCCACGCTCGTCTAATCCACGTTGTGACCGCGCATGCGCCCGACATGTCCCAGCGCGAAGGCCCAAGCACCATCTCCCATGAGCACCTCCGCAAACGGTACAATATCAGTCTCCACTACCCAGCCATCGGGCAGGCCATAGCATGTGATCCACATGGAAGCTTCATCCTCGTCATGCACAAGAACCTTCCCCATCTTCTGGTCCTTCCCGGTGTGTTCACTTCCCTTATTGTTCGCAAAGGTGTTGGCCCCACGTCTACTTACACCATGGCACTTTATGGCACCAACGCCTTGGTCACCCTAGCAGGAACACCACGACTCTCGCTCAACGGAGCGCGGACATCACCGGAGCGAAGTACGACAGTCATGTTCCACTTCTGTCATGTGAACCGCGTATTCTAGCCGAATTGCACCATGCCATTGCTAGCACTCAGCCCGGCACTAGGGCGACACCTTGTGTTATTCATTCAGCTCTGTCATCTTTGGCTCACTCGCAAAGATCGGGCCGGGGGGGGCCAATATCTGCTCGGTGTAATTGACCACTTCTTAAACTAAATTTGGCTCCTTGCACTTCCCTTCTATAAAGGGCTTGTTCCCACTCTTTTTTGTTGTTCTCACCGCCGTCCGGAACTTGCACTCTCGCACGCATTCCGATCGTGCCTTCCAGGCAACCATAAAGTATGATTGTGATCCGAACTACCTCGATGTTGCATGCCGCACCATGGTCTCATCCTTGGGCTACACCGCCCAATTTACGGCCCCGTACACACACAACAAACTCACTAAGATGAAGAGGCAGAGGGCCACCCTAGCCGACTAAGCCACGGCCATGCTTCAACATGCCGACTGCCCCACCAAATACTGGGGCCTCGCTATGCACACGGTTGTCTACCTTCACAACCGGCTTCCCGCGCCCACCGCCTCCAACGGCTCCGGCGGTGTGCCTTACACTATCCTCCATGGCGTCCCCAATGACCTCGCTGAAGTCACGGTTTTCAGATGCACGGCCTACCTCCGCCTAGAGGACCGCTATAGGTACAAACTCTCGCCAAAAACCTTTCGCTGTATATTCATTGGTTATTACGGTGATGGACATGAATCACAGATTCTCAATTTTGCCTGAAGCGAACTCGTTCGCTCCACCCACGTCGCTTTCGTCGAGTCCCCACTTGCACATGCCTCATCCGAAGCGCCGGTCGCTTATGGCACTTTTCAACCCTCTCCACCCAATGGTCTTGAGCAGGGGGGGGGGGCACCAATGCCAATCTTTGTTGAGCGGACGCTACGCATTTCACAGCCGCGACCAGCAACCCCTTCACGGTCTTGGAGGATGCTCGAGAACACGCCAACCCCATTGCCGACGCTGACCACATTGATCGTGAGTCTCCCTCATGCTTTGCAGCTGCTGCCTATGTCCAACACACCAACAGGCTTGCCGGAGTTTTCATCACGGAGAAGAAACCTCGCCGAGTAGCTCGCACGAGTCCACGATCCGCAGGGTCCAAGGGTCATTTTGCCCCCGACGAAGGACCAAAAACGTACCTGCCGGCAGAGCACATCCCCGTGCCGATCGGAATCAAGCATGCCATGAACGGTAAGCATGCTTATGCATGGCGAAAGTCTACCCGCTCCGAGTTTGCGTCACTCCATAGCAGTGGCACGTTCCGTATGGAGAACCTGCCACTCGGGCGTAACGCCATTGGCAACAAGTGGGTCTTCAAGATGAAGACCAAACCGGATGGCTTAGACGAGCGCTTCAAGGCACGGATGGTTGCCTATGGATTCAATCAGCGAGTAAGAGTCGATTACTCGGAGACGTTATCCACATTTGTCAGACTCAACACTCTACGCAATGTGCTCGCCATCGTTGCCAAGCGAAACATGTACATGCACTTGGGAGACATCGAAACTGCGTTTCTGAATGCATGCCTCCATGACGATATCTACATCAACCCAAAGGGGCAGAGGTTGGCACACCTCGCTTCGGGTGATGCGCATGCTAACCAGCATCTATAGGCTGAAACAAGCTTGATTGGTAAAAAATGTTCCATCAATCCATGTCCTCCCTTTGGCTCAAGCAAGCAACATCTAACACCAACCTCTACACCGTTAACCACCCGGTGCATGGCACTTTTATTGTTATGGTGTACGTAGACAACATCCTCGGCGTCTCAGACTTCATCAAGTGGATGAAGACTCTCGGCAAAGCGGGCCATCGGAGAGCAATACCGCATGAAGAACTTCGGTGAGGCGAAGTTCATCCTCGGGATGGACATCGTCTCGAGAGGACCATCAGTATATCCCAATCGCGAGGGAAAAACACACCAAGGAGATCATGGAGAAGTACGGCATGTCGGACAACACACCCTCAAGGCGCCCATGATGCACTTTATTGAGCCGAAGGAGTTGAATATGATAATGGCAAGATGGCCTTGACGCCACCGGAATAAGAGACATTCCACGCCATCCGCGTATGTGTGAATTTCATGTGCATGTGTTTTAGATCGGACACTGCATTAGCGATCAACGTCATTGGCAGGCAGCATAGTGTTCCAATACAATTTCACATGAAACAACTCAAATGTATGCTACTCTACCTCAATGGGACAAGGCCCATGGGCATCACCTACGGTAGAGGGTATCGTGACTACACGGACGACATCAAGGCGTTCTCAAACTCATATCGGACAGATGACACTACCACCATACGGTCGCCGTTAGGAGAAATCGTCATGCTTAATGAGGGAGCGCTAAGCTAGATATCGAAATAGCCATAGGTGGTGGCTTTGTCCACCCGAGAGGCAGAATATGTTGCGGTCAGCCGCACATGACAGAGCGCGATACACCTTCGGCAATTGTTGCAAGATGTCCACCAACGCCAGCACGGCGCCACAACAATTTGTGAAGACAACGAGGAAGCGGTCAAGCTTGCCAACAACCCCATGGCTTCAAACATGACAAAACACATCCACATCAAGCACCGCCGCAATATTCGAGAGCTTGTGGATGCAAGGATTATTGCGGTTGTGTCACTAGACACGGCAAACATGTTGGAAGATAGCTTGACGAATATGGCCTACCGGAGCCGAATCACAAGATGATCTCTAGGCATGGCATGGGAGCGGCGCCAAGTGGAGACTAGTTTGTTTATATTACTCCCAACGATCAAGAGGGACAATTATAGTACGTCATTGTCAATACATGCACGTTCACAATTCTGAACGTTATCAATGAATACGTCTGGTTGACCTAGTGCATATATACTAGATTCAAATATAGCAAGTTAATTCTCATGTAATCATCAATCAACGCCTCGGCGGGCTCGCATCTGTCGACTCACCTCGCCACTCACGGGCACCTCCGATAAAATGGTATATCATTTATACACGTACCCGTAGTATAATAATGAACATAATAATGCTACCCGTACTTACTACTTTATCATATAAACGAATTCTTACAAGAAAAAGCTGCGGAGACCACCAAGCAAAAAGAAGAGAAGAGGGGAAAACCTGAGCCCGAGGAACAATTAGGCGTGCCACAACGTAAGCACTGCCCTCATGCAAAGCGTTACGGAGATAGGAACCCAAAGTACCATGAAGAGTAGCAAAAAGACGTTGCATGAATTTTCGCGCACATCCCCCAAAAAACGCCGAAAGGGAACATAAGTAGATCGACGAACGAGATGCTTCATACGGACATAACTGTGACAGTTGGCCGTATTTTGAAAGCTAACCGCAAACACGAATATGCTTTGCTATGTTTGTCGTTGCTGTCTCTGTAGGTGAAGTGCAGATGGAGGGAGAGATGAGAAGATGTTTGATTGTTAGCGTTTAACAAAAGATTGTAATCGAACAAAGGAATTATCAAAATGATGCCTCCCTCTATTGCACTAGGCTTAAATAACTTTCCGCCTAGAAAGCTTGCAGCTCTCTCGCTTGGTCCTCGTGTCATGTGCTATGGTTTTACAACAGCCATCAACACACTAGCGACGCTACTCGTCCAATATGGGGAATCACATTTGGATTGGAAACCTCGCATGGCGCTTCGTATGGCTAGTTAGATTAATTGTGCGTACATGTGCGTACCGGGAGGTACTTGCGATACATTACGCATCAGAACCCTCGCTATATTGCAGTAGCGTCGTACGTACCCGCGTTGTACGTCCTTCCGATGGAAAAACACGATTTGCAATTGTAACTAGTACATGTACAATGTCATGTAATGTATTGTTACATGATTGTACTCGTCACAATATTGTCAAAGGGCAAAGAACGAGAGTTAGCAGCACCCATGCCAGGGAAGCGACGAACTGCCACCAAATAGCCACGCTATCAACCAGCTCAGCCGCCATAGGCGCCAACCGGCCCTTATCTTCCATAGCGAAGGGATAGTAGTCATGGACCGCCTAAACGGAAGGCGTGCCAAGCAAAGCAAAAGTGCGGATGTCCACATCAAATTTGCCATGCTGAGCTCCCAATGCAAGACTGCCCGGTATGGGAGACGAGCACCTATACTAGGGGCATTGGTGTTCGTGCGAGCACTTGTAACCGTCACATCAACAACAAAATGACGGTGTGGAGCCATTAAGTCTAGCCAAACCACATCCCCATGACGATCTTGAAAAGCTACTCTTGACCGAATACGGCGGACCTCCAACCGCAAGTCCCGTCCCTTAGTAGCCCCCGCTTCAAGCATGAACTCTTCAAGCACGTTGACAATCCGATCGTGGAGTTGGATGACGTGCCAAGAGCACGGGCACCGGGGGATGTGGTCCATAAGCATAGAGGAGCGCTCACCCGACATAGAGGAGCCCGATACCGTCGACGAAGATCTAAACCCACGAGACTGTGAGGGAGCCTCACTGCACCGAGGACATGTCCGAACACGAGAGGCGCGCTCCGCAGTGAGGCCCAACACCCGGTGCGCTACCATCATATAATAATCTGATGGCACCTTGAAACTGGACTCATGTGAAGCAAAAAAGAGAGCCCAAGCCCCGCGACCCGTACCCAAAATCACCCTCATATAATTCAGTGGGGAAGGTTTGCAGAACGCCAAGAGGTCAAGGTAGGCCTTGACACGAAGTCCCCTGTTGAATGTGGCCCCCGGAATCTCCCGAGCGAGTGAGAGCATCGGGAGTCGGAAGTTGTAGGCAAGTCGATTGGGTAGCGGGCGCCACCGCATTGTTAACCGGAGATACCACCAACTCGACATCGGGCCCAACATAATTGGAAAGGTCTTAATTTAGTGTGTTAGTCGACACCACGATATCCGATTCCGAAACCCGCCCATAGTGGAGATTGTCTCATACGAACTGCGTAATTGGACCACCCATTGTGAAGTAGAAGTTGCAACATTTAGTTGTTCTTGTCGGATAAGATCGTACATAGGACCTAGCGACTCGGACTCGCAATCATTAATCATGTTGGCGGGGGTCGCATTGAATGAAGCATAGTGAGCATGTTCATCGTTGAGCTCGAGGGACGGTACATTAAACCCCTTAAACTCCGCGGAGAGAGGAAACTGGCGATTAGCACAATTCAGTTGATCGAGCGTTTGTACGTCATGAGAAACGCCCAAGACTTGGAAAATTGCAGTGTGAACGGCCCTATCTTCAGCGGCAAGGTATTGTCGGCAGATATCAGGCGGGAGGGCGCTGAGCAAGAACCCATAGCGGCGTACCGCACACGTCATCATCAAGCCAAAAGTAACATGTGTTCCTCCGAAGACCGACATCGCAAAGCAAACGATCTTGTCATACAATTTAAATATATATCAAATCAAAAAACTCCTTGCAAGAAAAAGCAGCATAAGCCACCAAGCAAAAAGAAGAAAGGAGGGAACAACCTTAGCATAGGTAACATGAAGGCATGCCACAGCATCAACACTGCCCTCATGTAAAGCATCGCGGAAATAGGAGCCCAAAGTACCATAAAGAGCAGCATAAAGACGTTGCATGAACTTTCGCCGCACATCCCCCCAAAAACGCCGAAAAGGAACTAAAGTAGATCGACGAACGAAATGTTGCATACGGACACAACTGTCTGAGCGCAAAGAACGAGAGTCAGCACCACCCATGCCAAGGAAGCGACGAACTGCCACCAAAATAGCCATCAACCAACTCAGATAACCAACTTAGCTAAATAGCCAAAACAGCCGATCAACCAACTCAGCCGCCATAGGCGCCAACCGGCCCCCATTCTCCCTAGCGAAGGGATAGTAGTCATGGACCGACCGAACCGAAGGCGTGCCAAGCAAAGCAAAAGTGCGGATGTCTGCATCAAATTTGCCATGCTGAGCTCCCAATCCAAGGCTACCTGGGAGTGGGAGACGAGCACCTATACGAGGAACATTGGTGATCGTGCGAGCACTTGTAAACGTCACATCAACAAGAAGATGACGGTGAGGAGCCATGAAGTCTAACCAAACTATGTCCCCATGACGATCTCGAGAAGCTCCCGACCGAATACGGCGGACCTCCAACCGCAAGTCCCGTCCCTTAGTAGCCCCCGCTTCAAGCATGAACTCTTCAAGCACGTTGACAATCCGATCGTGGAGTTGGATGACGTGCCAAGAGCACGGGCACCGAGTTGGATGACGTGCCAAGAGCACGGGCACCGGGGGATGTGGTCCATAAGCATAGCCGTTGTTGAGCGCTCACCCGACATAAAGGTGCCCGATACCGTCGACGAAGATCCAGACCCACGAGACTATGAGACCCACGAGACCCACGAGACTCCGAGACATTGATATATCAAATCCTAAAGAAAGTATTTCAATCCACCAACAAAGATCATGAAGAAAACTTTTTTTTTTGCGCCCCATGCAACGTCTTTGTGCTGCTCTTCATGGCACTCTGGGTTCCTATCTCCGCGACGCTTTTCAGGAGGGCAGTGCTGATGCTGTGGCATGCCTTCCTGTTCCACGGGCTTAGGTTTTGTCCTCTTTTCTTCTTTTTGCTTGGTGGCCTCCACTGCTTTTTCTTGTAAGATTTTTTTTTGCGCCCCCGGAATATGGGACCGGCAGGTAATACGTTCTGCTTATTATATTCATTATTTGAACATTACAGGTATGTTTTTTTTTTTCTAGCGTACTGACACCGTCGAAACATTCCTCGAGCGCGCTGACAATGCCACCCTAGATGTGGCGGCTGAGATATTGGGCCTTCCCGCATCTAGCCTACCCAGCAACACTCGCTCCGAGATGTCTCTTCCCATACGTTTCGGCGGCATGGGGGTGGGGGATTTGGCTGCCTTGGCGGATGCGGCCCATGTCGGAGCGGCCGGTTTGGCAGTGGGCTCAGCTATTCGTTTCCTTACAACACAAGACGCTCGCGTGCGCGGGGATTCCCAAGACGATGCTCCAATGGAGCCGACCATGTATGGACGGTTAGCGAGTGCTATGACCACAGCGGTGTCCCGTAGGCATGGTACACCGGACGGAGACGACGGCGATAACGAACCCATGTGGTCGTTAGAACTCGCTTCGTCGTGGGCGCGCTTGGACGCTGCGTGCGGTTCTCACGCTCTCGCCGAGTCTGAACCTTTGATAACCACAACCTTAGCGATGCTCCCCCCGAAACGTCCAACGGTGGCTCGCGCCGGCTGCGTTGCCGAAGCCCGATCAAACAACGAGCAGATTGCCCAGTCCCTTGATGGCCTACCCTCGCTCGTCCCTCTTTCTGCGTTTGCCACGGACATCTTTCCAAAGCTACAAGCCGACATCAGTGAGCGTGTCAACTTGTTTCGCTTCGCGAAGCTCGCTCCCACGTTTTCCAACCGCGCTCGGCCGGAGTCTAGGCGTTTTGTATCTCGTCTCGGCCACGGCGCCCTTGCGTTTTTGGCTTCGGACCCGCCTACTTCGGGTCGCCTGGGCGAGCTCCGTGAAAAGTTCCCTGAGCACTACGACGCAGTTTTCCGCGTCGCGGTCTGTCGCATCTTCGGCCTACCCTCATCTCGCATCCTCTCTTCTCTACGCTCCCCCACTGCTTGTGCTTCTTGCCATCTCTCGGTTCAAGCTATGCGGGGTGCGTTCTCGTCGGCGGGTGTTGACATGTCGGATGATGCGTGGGCCACTGCTTTTGCGGACCATTTGGCTCGTTGCGGCGGAGATGCTTCGGTCCACACCGCTCACTCTTGGTTAGTGACGGCCCTTGCGGAAATCATCTCCGAGGTTCGTGGCGCACTCGGGGTTGGCGTCGAGGTCCTCACAGATCCCACGATGTTAGTTCAACTCCCCAACGGCAACGACGGTCTCCCCGCGGATGTGGGTGTCTTGCACTATCACGGCATCCGAGGCTCAAAACTTGCCCTTGATGCCGTGGTTTCCGGTTTGTTCGGCGTGTCTAGCCCCCCGTCACCCGAAGTCGCTCTCCGCCGTGCTGAGAAGACCAAGTTCGAGAAGTACTCGGAGGGGTTGAGGAGTCGCCCCGACATCCGCTTCATTCCCTTTGCAGTCACGGAATTTGGTACTCTTGGCGGCCACGCCACGGCTTTCTTGACGGAGCTAGCCAAGCAGGCAGCCGCATCTAAAGGGATGCACGTGGGCAAGTTGTTGGCCTCCTGGCGTCGAAAGGTCTCTCTCGCCGTCCATGTTGCTCACGCGGACAACGTCTTGCGTGGTTTGTCCGCCGCTGCGGACGGCACGGAGGCCGCTTCTTCCTCGGCTGGGATGCCTTCTCCGGCCACGGCGCTCTTCACCCGCGCCATGGGCCGCAAGCGTCCCCGTGCTTCCTCGAGCGGCGCGTGAGGCGCCGTTTGTCGCCTCCAAGTGTTGCATTCTCGGCGTGGCTTAAGAGTTTCCTTAGTATAATCTGCTAGTTTTATGCACAATGTAGTGCTTTCCTTTTGCTGTGCTTTGGATTCCGTGATCCTCTTGTCACTCTTGCCCTCTTGTTTCCCCTCCCACTTTCCCTGTCCGTGCTCATCTGGTTCTTCTTGTAAACAAAAAGATTTTTTTTTTCTATCACGGCATCTGTACGAGTACTGGTAACGAGGGGTGCTAAGAAGTGTACAGCGCACAGCTATCCCATCCGTCCAATTAAGGCAGCCTGTCCAACTCAAGGAGAGGTACAGTACCTGTAGTAGGGACTACTGGTACGGGTAGTTTCGAGCGCAGTAGTCGTCTCCTGCCTGTCATGTGCACTCGTCTGCGTCGTGTAATTATTTGCCGCCAGCACCGCTTATAATATTCCGCGAGTGTGATCACACCCGCCTCATCTGTTGCGCCACTACTTGTCCAGGCGGTCCGTACATAAGGATAGGAAATATCAAGAGGGCAAGTTTTCCTTGTAAGAGGAGACCCACCCGGCTCCGGGGACCGCGATTCGTTGGCGGCCCAGTGACTTTCTGGTTATACGCAGTTCTATGCGCTGAAGCACGCACAGCGCTCGAGGTACTAGTACATTGCTGAACAGTATATCGCCGGGATACGGCCCTCGGCGCTTATCGCATCCGACCGTGACCGGGAAAGGCGAGCACTACTGCCTCTTCGTTCCTCCGCCTTCAGCCGCGTCCGGAGTATATACACTGGTCGAGAGCAGCCACGGGTCAGAAGCAGACGCTCCCGGCTGGGGCGGGCACAGGCACGATAGGGACGGGAGACGAAGAGGGCGGCGAAATGGCAGCCTTGAAAGGACAGCTGCGGGTAAACATTGGCGACCCCAGCGACTATGAGGCCGTCAAGGACGCGCGGGAGGCGCTGCAAGCGGACACGCCACACGTTATGACACGGGGTGGTACGCGCCCTGTTTCTCTCATACGCACCGCACGCCCTCACGGACACCCAGGCAGTCTAGTCGCCAGATCGCGACGCCTATCTGTCGCGGTCCTCGTTAGCACCGAACATCACTTCTTCAGCACTCTTCCTACGTCTGTCGCCGCGACCGCACGCCGTCGCGAACACTGCACGCAGCACGCAGTTCTCTCTCAGAAGGGGTTTTCTTCGTGAACGCCTCTGACCCTGCACCGTGGCCATAGGTATGTTCTCCCCAAGCTCCTCCGAGGGCGGCGGACCCGCGCGCTACCCCTGCTCCAAGCTGAAACTGGACCAGCTCTTCCTGCAGTGGCTCTCGTTGCCAGAGTCCAACACCCTGGTGAGCACGGAGTACCTGCATGCAAGGCTCTCATAATCTTTCCACATATAGGAGAGGGGGGTGTTGGAGCGTGAAAGAGCTGCTATTATAATGGCGGATATTCATAATATGCGTTTGTGTGCGAGTATGTGCCATTAAATGCACGTATAACATTTTCATCAATGGAGAATTTTTTTCGGCGGTGCAGGTGCTGGCGCTGCTGGAGGATGCCAAAGCTGGGAAGCCTTTGCAGCCACCCACCCCCTCCGCCCAGTCACCCCTGTCCCCATCCACCCAGAACGCGCTGTTCACGGTACGACCCCCCCCCCCCCCCCCCCCCCCCCCCCCCCCCCAGTGTTGGATCGGCATGACGCCCGCAGTGTTGGCTCGGAATATTGGTTGGGATCACGGGTGGTGCGGCTAACGACGATGTTGCTGTGGCGAGACAGCCGCCCCTGTCGCCCCAGAAGGCACGGGACGCAACACCTCATTCTCCACACAAGCATCACTCCCGCGGGTCAGGCAGCTTCAGCAAGGTACGAATCAGGACGAGAAGGGAAGGGAGAAGAGGTAGCATTGCAGCGCGGCAGGATTGGCATTGACATACAGATCGCTGCGGCGTCACTGGGCTTGTGTGTCATGGCGTTAAGTACATATGACGTCGTATGTGAATTGCACAGTCCACATCTGCAGCCGAGATCCCGAGGTTTTATTTTCCGGACGGGATGGAGATTTCAGAGGAGAGTATCGCAGCGTCGCACGGCAAAATCAACGCCGCGTTTGAAAAGGCTGATCCGGCGGGGATAACTGCGGAGGGGCTGGTGGAGCTGGTGCGCGAGGTGAGATCAATGCAGCCGCGTCTTTTCTCCTTGGGCGTCACAATTGCCCTTTCCACAAGTAGGGGAAATTCTGTGCTTTGGCGCGTCTTTGTCTGCAAGAGCCACGTCTTAGACGCATATGACGTGCGCTGTGTGGGGCGTAGGTGTGTGAGCTCCCGTCGTACGTCGCGCATGCCATGCATAACCGAATGGGTGAAGGGAAGGAGCATCTGCCCAAAGCTGTCTTTTTGAAGTGGCTCAACGATAACAATATTCTTCGGCAAGAGCCCGTCGTGCGGCTGTTTCACGCGCTGCGCTCGGAGGGAAGCAACCACATTGTGCAGGAGAACTTCAAACACCTCATGCTGACCGTGCTCACGCGCCACCCTGGGCTTGAGTTCCTGCAGGAGACCCCCGAGTTCCAAGAAAGGTAGGCGCCCCACTGTCACCGTATCCTTTCTCCTCTGCGGTCCACGGCGCAGATGCATGCATTTTCTGAGATTGCGTCGTCTTGTGAATGCTTGTGCTTTCCTGGGAGGTGGAAGAGGGTATACGACAGTATGAACCCGGGGAATAGATGCTGAGGGGAGCGATGGCCTTTTTGTTGTGGCAGGTACGCGGAGACTGTCATCTACAGGATATTCTACGGCGTGAATCGCAGCGGTTCCGGTCGCATTACGCTGCGGGAGCTGAAGAAGAGTGACCTACTTGAGGCACTCAACATGCTTGATGATGAGGAGGACATCAACAAGGCATGATAGCGATGAACCTTCGCCTCCCCTCCCTCATCTTACGACCTTCCTTGACGTACTTGCCACACGTGGTAGTCTGATCCCTGACCCTCGGGTATTTGCGCTCTCTCAGATCCTGAAGTACTTTTCGTATGAGCACTTTTACGTCATTTACTGCAAGTTCTGGGAGCTGGACACCGACCACGACTTTATGATCGACCGGGAAGACCTGCTGCGCTACGGCAACCATGCGCTCACCTATCGAATCGTGGATCGTATCTTTGAGCAGGTGCCGCGCAGGTTCGTGTGCCAGGTGGAGGGGAAAATGGGGTACGAGGATTTTTGCTGGTTCATCCTCAGTGAGGAGGACAAGACCAGTGACCTCAGTCTGGAGTACTGGTTCGAGTGCGTCGACCTGGACTGCGACGGTGCCATCCGGCCTAATGAAATGCTGGTGAGTATTGAGCACGCTTACACACACAGAGACACACACACACACACACACACACACACACACACACACGCTCGCGTGCCTACACACTCGCGTGCGCACTCGCACGAACGCGCACTTTTTTCACACCCCCTCACGCGGCTTAAGAGAAGACAGGAAGATTGAGTTGCTCACCATCACATGCTTGCATACTGATCACCTTCCCCGGATAGCCTCATCGTTCAGACTCACATTAACTCCCATTTACCTTCTCTCACTCCACAACCCGATAAACATATGACGTCATCCCACCTCACCCCCCCCCCCCCCCCCCCCCTTATACACACACACACACACACACACACACACACACACACGCACGCGCGCACACGAACGCACACACACACACACACACACACACACAATCTGACATATGATCCTTTTCTTTACCACTACCCATTCGCCCAGACCCCCCCCTCTCGTCTTACTAAAGGAACAAAGAAATATTTCGCTTTTGAGAATATAAGAACACTTTCACGTTCCCGTGTTTTTGTCTTTCTTCCGCGTGCGCACTCGCCCCCGCTTTAACACACTCGCCTTTTCTCTAGCCTCACATGTGTGACCACAAAGATTCACTTGATCACTCGCTCCCAAATTATTATAGACTCCTACATTAACACATAAACACTCAAGTACTGCAGAGACGAACGCATACCCCCCCCCCCCCCCCCCCCCCCCCCCAACAATCCAAGTCGCACACGCACGCATGTGTATAAGTTTAGGAGCCAGTGATTTTTCATGGTAGCAAACATAATAGAGGTGCTGATGGGCTGGCTTAGTCTCCTCGCTTGCTTGGTCGCGTGAGCGCAGTACTTTTATGAGGAGCAGCTGCATCGGATGGAGTGCTTGAGTCAGGAGCCGGTTCTGTTTGAGGACGTGTTGTGCCAGATGACGGACATGATGGCTCCGGAAAAGGAGGGCGTGTTCACGATGCGGGACCTGAAGAAGCAGCAAAAGTTGGCGGGGACGCTGTTCAACATTTTGTTCAACCTGAACAAGTTTATTGCGTTTGAGACGCGGGACCCCTTTCTGGTGCGGCAGGAGCGCGAGGACCCGCTCCTGACGGAGTGGGACCGCTTCGCCCGCGCTGAGTACGTCAGGCTGGCCATGGAAGAGGAGGGAGACGAGGCAGCTGCGTCCGGGATGTGGGAAGACTCGCTGAATGAGGCGGCGTTGTAAATGTCCTTTGGGTACATGAGAGGGATCCCAATAGTGGAACGGATGAGTAGTGGCGTCCTTAGTAGGCTCTGTAGTAGGCGGTCTCGTGGATTTCATGAGAGGGTAGGGGGCTGGGGCGGGGGTGGAGGCTAGTCTAAAACGATGTGGGAGGGTGGTGTGGAGAGCGTGGCAGTGGGTTTATAAGGCGCTGCCTTTCCCTTTGGCTTCGCTGGTCTATTTCTGCTTGTAATCCACATGCATGACATGCAGCAGATACAATTACTCGCAGATACATTGAGTCTGACGCTGCACTGCAGATTGAGGTATTAGGTTTGAAGGTGGAAGAAAGACGTGCGGTGGGGTGGTCCTGCGCATACTCGTTTCGTCGTGTAGGTCTGGTGGAGTGTTCGTATTGTAAGTAATTGTCCATGAAATATTTCTGTGTGAGGGCTTGCAAGTAGTCCTGCTATTAATAAATATATTATTTGTTCAGTAAAATATTCGTACGGATACGTGTACTTCATTGTACTGTGTAGGGGTCATGGACGAATTATTGTTATTTTGGTAAAATATTTCGGTTTAACGATTAGTTAACGTACCAAGTTGAGCCCGCCTAAGGCAACGCGCGGAGACAAAGCGTCACAAGCGTAGTAAAATGCCCATGTCGGACCCCTACCTGATTTACCTCTAAAGCAACCAGCCTTTGCATTTACGCTCGCCAATCGGCTCGCGAAACAACACCATAGCTCCCGTAGATGCGCAAGGTGACAACTTACACTCGATTGCGGCTAACAAAACAACCGAGATTCTTTACCATACCCTAACACATTGGCTATACATTGGCCAGTTGTAGACGAAACTCGCGACGCGCCGGAATTTGCTGCATTTGCATATTTAAAGAAACACGAGCAACGCTTACAAACTAACGCACTAACGCATCATCATCAAAACAACGTATGAATGGCCGGTTTCAACAAGATTTTACGGAACTAACGGCTACGCTTAGTTCGACCCTCGTCACGTAACTAGCGGCATCAAGGCAAGTCAACAATCACCATGCCATTCCCATCGGCGCACCCGACACGCCGGAGGCGGGTGGAATTACGGAGCCCGACGCCCGTGGCGCACAATTGTCGATCGAGCAACCCCCGATCACCCCTACCGTACGATCCATGGCCCCAACCCTAGCGACGACGGCAACCCCAATAGTTTTGCAAGATGAAGATCACATCGACACATAGCTATCGGTATTCTACACCACCTTGGGCCTCGAGCTACCCCCCCCCCCCCTCCCCCCCCCGCATGCCGGCATAACGCCACGCCCGAAGAATACCGCCCCACGGCATGTTACGCTACCTACGTCGCTTGCGCTAACACGGCGAGCATGTAAACTTTGGAAGACATTCATAATTACCCCAAGGACTCCCAATTGTTCATGGTCGTGGTCGTCACCCTGGGTAAAAGCAACCACACCCACCACGCGCTCGAGGTAGCCGCAAGTATGATGGTATCCCATATTAGACACACCAAGGGCGGATGGGAGACGAGAGATTTGGATCCCGTTTTCGCGGAACTGCCTACAAGCGTCTCCTCAACTCACGACCGGACGTTGCCTCCTCCGAGTACGACAACCTACACCGCGAACCTTTATCGACAAAACCCTCGAGTACTCGCTACTCGCCAACGCCAAAGCAGCTCCTTAAGAAACCTTCGCGCGCAAGACACCGGACATGCATGCACCCGACCATTCTACCCCCAAATATCAAAAGAACTCGATCCCAAGAACCCCTCCCGCTCACCCCTCCCGCTCACACCGACACCGAGAGAACCAATGGACCCGAAGCACTCGAAGCCCAAAAACTAGGACAAGAACGCCTGATGGCGTGACCCGCCACGTCACGTCATGCGACGACCGTTCAACTTCATGCGTCATTGCGTACGGAGAAGAGCGTCTGCGTGGAAACGATTAAGCGCGAGCGAGCAATTTCAAGGCTGAATTCATCGTGGAAGAGTATGCATACCTTTCATCTTCGGCCGGTAGCCCCAACCTTTCTACAACGGCGTCTCCATGCTCGACGCAACACCGCATTAGCCCTAGTTACGGACACCGAATTCCCGAGATTCTTGTAGTAATGCACATAGGAGCCTGATAAGGGCACCATGTGAGCTTGAAGTACTTAAGTTCCCAAACCGGGCGAAAGAAAATGGAGACTCGTCATCGACTCACGCCAACTTAATAAGTATTGCAGGGATCACAAGAAATCGTACGAGAAATAAAAATAGCTCAAGAACCTTACGCGCCGGCGATATGGTGGTCTCATTCGACCTCACCGATGGCTAGTACACGCAAAAAATCGGGAGACACATAGATAGACTTCTTCACGGTTAACTACCGCGAAACATTGTACTGACTAACCGGTCTACCGATGGGTTGGACGTGCACAAGATATCATTTTTTGTCGTTTGACACAAGTTTTTATCCATCATATGCGAGAACCACTGTCAAACCCAACACCGAACACCTCCCGCCTGCCTGCGAGTCAAAAGCCAATGCGACCAAGATCTTCCCGACGCTACCTATGCAAATAAAGACGGAGAGGCGTCCGACCACTTCCGTATATGGGCGATTACCTATTGTTTTGTCGACAACTAAGACGCAGCCATGCGGTTCCGCGCACGAGTCGCTTCACTACTCGACCGCCTCAAATTGCTAGGGCGCGACAGTTAGCACTAGCATCCCGTTGCCTAGTACTTATGTACAAGGTAGCTATTTGTTATCCTAGTACTTAGTCTTATGCTATTAGCGGTACTCTATTCCCTATTAGTGGCGGTTGGCCGGCCCTACCGGTGCCTTCGCCGGCCGTCATCTCTCTCCTCTCACTTCTCTAGTCACCACACGCAGCCCCCATGTGGGGCCGGCACGACCTCCGTGTAATCATCCGTTCCCAACTCTAACATGTTATGGGCCCTCGACCACGTTACACTAGAGAAGAGCGTGTGTAAAGCGCTCGGCGCCACGTTAGTCCTACGTGCTCCCACGTAAAAAAGAGTAAAGCGTGTGTAAAGGGCTCGGCGCCACGCTAGTAATTCATCGTCCAACCGACACCACGCTTCGCCTTCGAGCTGGTTGTCCGCGACTAACCTACCATCTCCCGCGTAAAAAGGAGAAGAGCGTGTGTTGTAAAGCGCCCGGCGCCACGTTCGCCCCACCCAGCTTTTAGTCTCACCTAGCCTTCAGCCTACCGATGATTTCGACCGGATCTTGTTTTTAAAGACCGACCCGCGAAAATTCGGCCCGTGCGTACTTTAATTAGTACTGTTATTGTTCTTCCCGAGGCAATGCCGCAACGCTCACCTTAGTTAGCGAGGAGCTTTTCTTTCCCACGGCGAAAGGGGGGAGTCAACACGAGCGCCCGTCTATGCTTTTGCGTGTCTACACGCTCCTAACAGCCCTTTTGGCTTTGCTTCTTCCTCGCCGGTCGCTCTCATGCGTCGGCTAATTCTCCCGGGGACAGTTTTTCCCGCTACATGTCAGAATAGTACACTACGCAGTACATTTGGAACCGCTTCTTATCGGTAACTCGCCGGTAGCGGCACGTTCTTGTGAGCGCATGTCGCTACACTTACCCGGCTTGAGACACACGCTACAAGCACTACACCTTCGACCAAGATGGCACCTTCCCCGACGCAAGCTGAGACGACGTCAAGACCTCGGCTACCGTGAGGGGGGGTGTTAGCACTAGCATCCCGTTGCTTAGTACTTATGTACAACGTAGCTATTTGTTATCCTAGTACTTAGTGTTATGCTTTTAGCGGTACTCTATTCCCTATTAGTGGCGGTCGCCCGGCCCTGCCGGTGCTTTCGCCGGCCGCCATCTCTCTCCTCTCACTTCTTTAGTCACCACAGCCGGCCCCCCTGTGGGGCCGGCACGACCTCCGTGTAACTATCCGTTCCCAACTCTAACAACGACCCCAAGAATGGACATAGGGAACCTACACATATCTTCGATGACCTCGACCTCGAAATCCGCATCAACAATTATATCTTCCGAGCCCAACTTTGAATTTTCACGCTATCTCAACCATGTCCATTCATGACCCTAATGCAACGCTCTACACGAGACGCCCGATGGCTGTCGGCAAGGCAGCTCGTGGTGCTCGCCGGAAAAGCGCATTGCCTCTTAGTCGCGTTTCTACTTCCACGAACTGCACAACGTCCTCGCTACGCGAACCGGATGGGATGAACGGGTGAAGCTCGCATATAAGCTACTTCAAGACCTCCAGTGGTGGACGCAAGTCCCCTCCGCCAACAACGGCCGCTCCATCTTGTCCCCGATCGATACCGCCTACATGCTACGCAATAGTTCAGGTTACGACCGGGGGCACTTCTAAACGACCGGTTGGAAATGCGAGGATTATGGCCGCAGCCCGATCAGCAACATCACATCACATGGAAGGAGTTAAAGATTGTTCCACCCGCCGTGCTTTCCGTCTTGTCACTTCTGCGCGGCCGGAAAGTAATCGTGCATGAAGACAACCAAGCCGTGGTGGCGGTACTCAGCCACCTTTCGTCCCGATCATTGAACATGATGGACGAATTACAAAAACTCTAGGAGCTCAACGACACCAACATCATCAACATTCGCACGTTATATATTCGATCTGCGGCGAATGTTTGGGCCGACAAACTCAGCTGAGAAACAGATACGGACGAATGGCAACTAAACTCCCGCATCTTCACGTACTTGGATTCACGGTGGAGCCCACACTCCATCGACATGCTCGCCACATATGGCGCAACGCGCAACTCCCACGCTACAATTCCCGCTGGGAAGCCCGAACTCCGAGGCCGTGAACTGCCTCCATCTACCGGACAAGCCTCGGAAACTAATTGGGGCAACCCACCCTGGACGATCCTCCCCGACCTCGTTCGAACTTTACGCCAACATGGCGCCGCAGCCACAGTCATCGCGCTTTATTGGCTAGCAAAACAATGGTTCCAACTATTGAGCGAACTAGCCGATAAGCAAATAATGTAACCCCCCTTCCGAGATTTATCATTTCCGGGCGAACGCGGAGCGTACGAGGGGGTAGGACCACCCGGCTGGAGCGTCACGGCGTTCCACGTAAAACACCGTCATGGATCTAAATGACAAGAGCGCGTCCAAACAGCAACAAACATCAAACAACTCCATTGCGCCAATCAAATATTGGCTTATGTTGATATCCCTTAGTGGGTCTGATAATGGACACATATGTACGCTGGACTCCGGGGGAGTCTTGGCCCTCCACCTATAGGTGGACGCACGTGTTTGCATGGTGCGTGGAATTCATATGCACAATATGTTCCTATCGGGTTATCGGGTACCGACTTTTGGGGCGGTACTTGGATAAAGCGTACAACTTCGTTCCGGGAGGCGTGGGTTCTAACCCCCTCATACCACTTCCGTGTATGCACGGTTTAACATGTTATGGGCCCTCCGCGTTTACTGCGGGGTTACTAGGGCTACCGGCCGGAGTTCATGGGATGATGTCCATTAAGGGGGAGTGTTGATATCCCTTAGTGGGTCCGATAATGGACACATCTGTACGATGGAATCCGGGGGAGTCTTGGCCCTCCACCTATAGGTGGATGCACGTGTTTGTATGGTGCGTGTAATTCATATGCACAATATTTGCCTATCTGGTACCGACTTTTGGGGCGGTACTTGGATAAGGCGTAGAACTCCGTTCCGGGAGGCGTGGGTTCTAACCCCCCTCATGCCACTTCCGTGAATGCACGGTTTAACAATCGACCCTTTGGCCCACGCATCTTGGCATGCTTTCATGCGCAACCACATCGGAGCGCTCGTCGGAACGGAAGACATAGGCGACCTCGTGCTCGACTTCCTCGTTGGCTCCATAGCCCCCGCCACCTACGACAATTACGGCCCCAGAATGCGTCGCTACACCATTTGTTGTTGGTAATGCTACTAATTATTTGTTAATGATAGGTATTGTAAGCTATTCTAGATATGTGTCGTACATGTTTAGATCGGACAATCCGATACACTATTTGTTTTGGATACATAGATCTCGCTAGGCTACTACTCTGCACTTCCTTTGTCGTCCCGACACCACGCCTCGGGTTGGTTGTCCTCGTGACTGTCCTTATGTGTGATTGTGATTGTAACCGAGCGTACGTTAGTTATCTTCCACTCTGACCGTGTATGCATGGTTTAACACCATTTTTGGCAGCGAGGAGGGCATTACTCCGCTAAAAGTAGCCGCGGTCGGCAAGCCACGCTTCATTCCCTTGATTTTCCGATCCGGGACTGTCGCCGCCAACATCCTACAACCCTACTTGTATGCATTTTTTTTTTGATGTCACCTCTAACGGACGCGCGTTGTGGCTTCGCTATGTAACAATAACCCATCGCCGACCCTGACGTTCGCGTCTTAATCCCATCACCCATCGTACG
Source organism: Tetraselmis chui (assembly GCA_026401115.1). NCBI lineage: Eukaryota > Viridiplantae > Chlorophyta > Chlorodendrophyceae > Chlorodendrales > Chlorodendraceae > Tetraselmis > Tetraselmis chui. The sequence continues at coordinate 72,311 of JAPMLY010000808.1, forward strand.
ATAGATGCTACAACACGCCCACCGGCAATACAACATGCTAATTTGGTAGCTTGACAACCTCGTAACCACCAAGACCTCCCGGCTTCCGCGCGATATGTATCAACAACTATTATCTTCCGCTTGGACACGAAGGTGGTCTGCCACTTTGACGACATCGCTATAGACCGGGCGGATGGTAATATGCTTTTATTTGTACGGAAAGCAAAGGGGGGTCAACGTAGAACAACGGCCGACAAGCCGCTACAAAAGTCCCGATTTCGGCAGTACCGCTATTCGCGGATCTACTAGAGGCGTTCTCCGCATGACGCACTAGCTAGTGCTCCCTCTTTCGCGACAGACCCGAGCCTACTACCTTCTGGGCCATCTCATACGACGAGACACCTCACGCGTGGATAACTTTGATAATCACATGGTGGATTCGAGAGTTGTGCAACGCCCCCCCCCCCCCCCCCCCCCCCCCCCCCAATTCAAGTGGACATCGCATAGTCTACGGAAGGGCACGGCGTCCGCCGCCGCATACATCGCAGTACCCCTCACCGAGATTGCATGGACGGTTGGTCGAAGACCAGTGACGTCGTCAACGGCAGATACATCGACCCTACCATGAACGCAACACCAGTTGCCCGGCTTTTCTTCGGATGGCTATCTAATCGCCGCACCCCCGGTTCAATAGCATACGCCAACCTTCGGCCGATTTGTAGACGGCATCATTTGACTCCCAGTCGCTTGATTCTTATATAGGTGAAGTAATTTGATTTAACGGTGATTTAACGTACCGTGTCGAATCCGCCAAAGGCAACGCGCGGAGACAACCGCAGTAAAATATCCGCGGGGGGGCGCCCTCATGGTTCACCTTAAAGCGGCTTCTCTACCTAGTAGCAGCCGCCTTCTGTCTTTTGCGCTGGCCAATCGGCTAGCGCAACCCATTCACCCTTCCCTGATCAAGCGCTGAAGAGAAATGAATAACATCTCTGAATAGTTGTTTTAGTAGCGCATGCTTACCGAAAATGTAAACAAAATGTCATCTTTGACATATTTTCACACACAGTCGCTGAACTGGAATAATAAGTACAGGTACATCACAAAATACAGACACGAGGTTTTGATTTTTGATGCTGTAGCGTGCCCTAACGTCGTGCTCGTGTTGCTCTTCGTGTAATCAAATGAAATGCCTTCCTGCCCCCCGGATACTCTCGGGTGTTTACAGCGGTACGACATTTTGACATCATATCGCCTCCGTGCCTCCAAATATTTTTTCGTGTCCAATTGCGTGGATCACATGACACCTAATTTGCCAGCGTGCACCTGTGGCCTCGAGCTGGCGGGGGCTGCCATTCGCCAGGCGCCAGAGACGCGAACGCACCTCAATGTGCGCATCTCAACGAAACTGGCGCCAGAAATGCAGATTTTTGCCAGCTGGGCAAATCATCAATCCTTTTTTTCCTAGTACCTTCTCGATGCTTCTTGAGGTACAGGTACCCGTATGTGGATTTAGTACTAGTTATTGAGAGATCAAGTCACGACCGGAGACTGCAAAAGGATTACTACATTGTTTAGGGCTAACCCGAATAATATTAGCACTACTACTACAGGTACTGGCGGTAATCTGGAATTCTAGTGATTGGCCCGTGCATGTACCCGTACAAAAGTCGGGTAAATAATTTGAAAATGCGCCTGCTTACATTGTGTTTGTGAATGGTCGCCAACAGATTCACAAACAAAAACGCCCGGCGGTGAGATCACCGGTTCATATTCCTTCTTCAATTTCGTTTCACCACAAGCACAACACTAATATCGAAAGCACATGCATCTGTCATCAATATAGTTTCTGAGCGCCGGTAGAGTTGAAATTGAGAACGACTGAGGGAAGTTTCCATCATGTAACCACCACCGATGCAAAGTGAGGGAGCTTGGATGTCGATCAAGCACAGCGATAGAAACGGATTGCTTTTGTGGAAGCCGTAGGATGCAATATTGAGTCATGTGCATGTTCGCGTCGGATGCAGAAATAAGAGGGGTCAACTTCTAGAATATCTACATCAATGTCAAAAAAATTGACAATGATTACTGCAATTTGCAACTGAGATTACAAAGAAGGCAGTGGAATACACGAGCAAAAGGCAAGGCAAGGGAGAAAAGGAAACAGGCCGAAGTCCGCGGCGCAGGGAGGCAGCAACAGCTGCAGTTCCTATATTTTCGGTAGACATCACATTACTTTACCAATATGAATATGCTGTCGTCGATAGAGAAATCGCCGATTCGGACATAATTCAGACGACTCAGACATTTTTGCTCATCGAATACATAATTGCTGTCCGTATTTAAAGATCAAGCAGCAAATTATTTTTCAGCAGCAGCACTGAATAATCTGGAGCCACGCAACCTTCTACAAAAGATACACATGGTGATGGCAAAATCACTGTACGGATATGAGAAATCGGTCGTTCTGCTTGTCAGGTTTCGCACTTTTGCTGCGTTCTGCTGCTGCTGTGCGCCTTCGATGCAAGAATGTGTGGAAGCGGTGCAGGTGAAAGGATTATGAATAGATGATACGTACATGTATAGCTAGTTGAATAAAGCGATGCTACATCATTATTTCAATTGTAAAATTTCCAGTACTTGTGCGGTCTACCCTTATCCACAGACGGTACGTTTGATACAAACATTTCCGGGAACTCCGGAGTTTAGGGTTGAACCTGATCCATACAGGTACGCGTGTACAAGCCAGCTACGAAAAAAAATTCTGCGGTGGTAAAATGACCACAATACTTTTCTCACTGCTGTTTTCGTACTTTCATTTTTCATGTATGGTGCTCCGCGCTCAACCGCAGGCGCAGGGTGACGAAGACAGCGCCTTAAAGTACACAACCTCAACGGCCGCCGGGAACGGAAAAATTTATTCCGACGTACAGGTATAGTCGATTTTAACCCCCTTCTCGAATTTTCATGGCAAAAACTGTCCACGCATTACATCCGGAAGCATCACACTTACCCCGAATTAATTCCGTGCTCGTCTGCAGATCAGTATAAGCCCTGCTTATACGGAGCGTCCGCTTTTTGGGTCCCCAGCCAGCAATCTGGCTACTGCGGTCAGAGAACCCGCCGCGTTTGATTGTAAAGCTGGAACTACGCGTTCCCCACCTCGCAGCATCCCCCGGTAGCATAGACCCCGCCTCTCTGTTGTTCTTACCAACAACTTAACCCTCACGCTTTGCCTGCTGGTAAGTCAAGGCCAATTCGGTCACATCCAAGGCTGTTGAAGTCTTTGAGATACCAGCAGACTACTCGGGCGGGCACGAGGTTCCGGGTGTGAATTACCCGTATCGAGCATCGGGTGACATTTCCTCGCTTTATCACGTTCGACCGCCTCCCAGACATCAACTACCCTTTCGCCAGCGCCTTCGCAATGGCACCCAGTACACTTGCCGCTTCCGCGGCCTCTACCTCCACAGCATGCTCTAGCTCCGGATGCGCTCGTCGCTCGATCTCCTCAGTCACTTCCCTGCGACGCCCACGGGGGGTAACGATTTCCTCCGCCTCGCGCCGAGTGTCCGCGCCCCTCACCGTCCTCGCCACAATGGTTGGTCCGGATAAAACGTCCACGTTTCAGGCCACGGGCGCGGCCGCTGCCGCGGCCGCTGCTGCGGAGAGCGCAGTGGAAAGGAAAAATAGACAAACGGAGCGACAGCAGGCACTCGTAAGACTTAGCGGGAAGGAGATCGAGGAGCGCGCGATGCGGCTGCAGATTGAGACGCACTTGGCTTATCCCAACGGCCGACCGGAGCTGGCGCCCAAAATCGACCCCGAACTGTTGGAGCAGGCGTACCAGCGCTGCGGCGCCGTCACTGCTGACTATGCCAAAACCTTTTACCTTGGAACGCAGCTAATGACGCCGGAGAAGGCAAAGGCTATCTGGGCAATCTACGTCTGGTGCCGCCGCACCGACGAACTCGTGGACGGCCCCAATTCCAGCCGCATCACTCCCGAGGTCAGTCAGTCCCTCCGCGTCCTCTTTCCTCCGGATACCAAACACAATCCCCTACCCCCAACCTCCCGCTGGGCCCGGCTGGCGTAGTTGAGGGAATATTCGCCGTATTTTCTGTCTATGGTTTCTACTGGTGCTATTTTTGGGGATCCACTGCAGAGTTTGCCTTTTTTCCGTCACGATACACAGCCGCCTTATTTTCCTTCGCCTAAAACAACCTTTATACGCCCAGCACCCTCCTTCCGAACCTCCCCATCAACTCCCTTCGTGTACATTCCAAGTTCAAAGCCTTACCGCCGCCGTTAGCCCACCATTGCCGCTGCGTATTTCTCCAATTCGGCAATCTGGCGCAGTGGTCCGCCAATTATCCCTTCCTTCTTCTTCGTCCCCTCGGGCGTAGGCGTTGCCTCTTTCTGTAAGAGGGCGAATTTTGACGCGGTAAGCAAGTCCTTAGTAGTAAAAGAAACCCGCTGATTCCGGCAATCGGAGTCCGCTGTCATTTTGACATTATTCCGGACAACCGGGAATAAATAGAAATATGACAGAAGAGTTCAGGCGCGCGAGGTGGCGATCTGTTCTGAGCGGCGGTGTGCGGTTTGGCTCCTTTGGTAACGCAGGCACTGGACCGGTGGGAGGAGCGGCTGGAGGCGCTGTTTGCTGGCCGTCCTTACGACATTCTGGACGCCGCGCTCACGGACACCATTTCCAAGTTTCCGCTGCACATTCAGCCCTTTCGCGACATGATTGACGGTATGCGACTCGACCTGTTCAAGCTGCGCTACAAGACCTACGACGAGCTCTACGGGTACTGCTACATGGTTGCGGGCACCGTGGCGCTGATGTCCACGCCCGTGATGGGCATCGACCCCAGCTACGAGGGCGACCTGGAGCCAGTGTACCGCGCCGCGTTGGCGTTGGGAACGGCGAACCAGCTGACCAACATTCTGCGCGACGTGGGCGAAGACATCAACGAGCGCAGCCGCATATACGTTCCGCTGGATGACTTGGAAAGGTTCGACATCACCGAGAAAGAGGTGAGCTGCGCGTACTTGCTTTAGGGGGTTGGCGCACGGCAGCAACAGGGAGAATTGATAAGCTCGGGACGAAATATGGAAATTAGATTACTTCTGCAACTTGTCATAGTACTGATAGGAAATTGCTCTGGGCAGGTGGGAATCGAAGACTTGTTGGGAACATAGTGCCACTTTAGGTTTTTAGGGGGGGTTGTTAGATGTATAACGACCCCTGGTTCGACTCTGTTTTTGTGTGTGTGTGTGTGTGTGTGTCTTTGAATTCGCAAGGCTATCCTAGATATTGACATTTCCTATGCAACAAACAACGGCACGAAAATACGACGTAAGAAAATCTTTTTTGTCCTTTTGTGAGCGTTGGTGTTGGAGGTGTGTGTCGGGAGATTGTTATGTATTCCAAGGAAGAGTTGCAACGAGCGCAATTTCTGAGTTTTTGGCGCCAATGTTTTGTTTTTCGAAGTCGTTCTTTGAAGCAAAGGGGAAAGAGAATGTTGGTGTGGCGTGTCTTTGCAGGATCAGCCGATGTGTTGGTAATTTTGAGAATGGTGGGGGGGTGTCATTATTGAGAGCTGACGATCGGTGCCTGCCTCTGTTGCCTCCCTTCAGGTCCTGGCCGGCCTCTTTGCCCGCACCACCGGTGAGGTGGACGACCGCTGGAAGCAGTTTATGCACTTTCAGATCTCGCGCGCCCGCGAGTATTTTGAGGCTTCTGAGAACGGCGTCAACTATCTGGACGCCAACGCGCGCTGGCCCGTCTGGTGAGCCGCCCTCCACGTTTCACTCCACCACCTTTTCCTCGACACAGGAAAACGACCTACGAGTAACTCTTTCATCGACGAAGAAACCCTAAAACGACACATGCATCCCAAACCACCATCGCAGCCGACGATCACTGAATAATTCTCTAGACCAAATCAAGAATAATTGTTAAGAAGAGCCCTACGCCCTCGGTTCAGATGTGTTAGCAATGTGCGTAGGAAGATATTTTTGTACCCTACAGAGTATTTCTTGTAAGTAGTAGGGTTTCTAGGGCTAAGTATGTTTGGGGTGTAGGTCGAGTAAAGCGAAATTTGAATCGAGGGCAATCATTTTAATTTTCTTGGCTGACATGAATCACCCCACCTGCGCGCGCCCAGGTCCGCTTTGGTGTTGTATCAGATGATTCTGGACAAGATCGTGGACAACGACTACAACAATTTTACTCAGCGCGCGTATGTGCCCAAGAGCCAAAAGATGCTGTCGCTGCCCAAATCAGCCGCATACGCTGCGCTGGGGAGTAAGCTGTACGACCTGAGGGAGGCGGGGGTGCAGATATAGAGGGGATGTGGAGGATGCGATGCATAAGCTGCCAATATAGCGTGGGAAGACAGTTGCTGTGGGGCGTGCGATGTTGTTGGAAAGGTGAGAGGGAAGGGGGAGATAGCAGCGGCGAAGGCGCATTCCGTTCCTCGATGCAAAAAGGGGATTATAAGCGGATGAGGCGCACAGTGTGGGGCATCAGATCATCGTCGACGGTGTCCCATTTTGTACCATATTGAGGCTTATTAAAAACAAAGAGAACTGTTTAAGCACATATAACACCAAAAGCCGCCTCTGACCCATTCACAATGTGTGCACGGGGGACTGAAGTCCTAGACGTAACCAGTCCATGTCAGTTACTACCAGGCGCTGAACTGACCAACGGGTGTCTCGTGGGCCCGGAGGGCTGTTATTGCCTTGGACGCTGACGTGCCTGTCCGGATGTGGAGCCTGTGACAGGGAGACACAAAAGTATATATGCAAATGTCAGAGAAATAGGAGGTTGAAATGTGAAATGGTGGAAAATGTGAGGTCAGGTCGAATGAGACACGACGCCTAAAAGTTGTACAATCACTGAAATAAAATATTGCTTAAATCAGTGATAATGGGATTACGGGCAGTACCATACGCACGAGGACAGGCAACAGATATGATGGGGAGATTGAAAGAGGGTCAGCACGAAATCAATCACACCGAAAAGGGATTGTAAGTAAGTTATGCCCGCAATTAACAACACTTGTAAGTTAGTTATGACTATTGAATTGAGCACAATCATTAGTTAAAATTAGGTGTTGCTCAGGTAAGAGGCGATGATGGAATTACAGGAAGTGCGATATGCACGGGATGCAAGAGATGGGGAAATCAAATGAGGACCTCTACGAAATCGAAGACACGGCAAATAGAATGTAAGCAACATAACTCAAATGCATATAAACTACTCCGCACCCGCATGCTTAAGCGAGGGAGGTCAAGGCCAGCACCAGCTTCACGCGAAAAGTGTAACGTAGTAAACACGCAAATCGGGAGCTATTACTGTGCGTGCGTGAATGGCATACGCGAGATCTGGGTCCCAATGTGCATTTTCTTCTACTCGCTACAAAAATATTGTGAGGGGAGGAGCTTAACCACTTCCCACTAAATAGTAACATAATCATGAACAAGAGCTCAGCAGATAGTCTCATCAACAATACGCTAATTTTTTTCTTCTGAGCGACGAGGAGTATCATTTGGTTGACACCTTTTACTTCTACTCCACAACCAACACAGCTTTCACTATTGAGACCGCGCATGTCCTGCTTAACCCGCTCACCTCACACCTGACACGCTGCGACTCATACCGAGTTCGCCGCAACTAGGAAAAGCACCACAAACGCTATTGTATGTGAAAGCCGCACTAAACATCAATATTACAACCTAATAACATTAATTGGTCTTCGTTACTCGTAACCTATTTCCTGGAGTGTGAAAAGGGGAGTTGCAGCTCACCTTCGGGCCCCCGCATGCGCTTCCCGCCCCCGCCCCTGCCCCCACCACGCCCCCCACCCTGGCCACGCATCTGTGGGGGTGGCAGAGGGGGCAGGCTGACGCCCACCCCCGCGCCCCCCTCCAGCTTCTGAAAGCAAAACGCGACGTTCACCCCGCTGGCATCCTCCAGTCCATGCGGGCTGTTGGGGTAGTGCGGCTTGAAGTGCTTGAACAGCATGTCGCGGTCCTCGTCAAGGAAAAGGGCATCCATGTCTGGGTCGCCGTAGCTCAGCACCGGAAATAGGTTATACTTTGCCGCCACCGCCTCCAGCACATTTCGAAAGACAAGGTACTCGTAAGAGCCCAGGCTTTTGCGCCCCCCGACCTCGTGCCCCTCAGTCACTGTGTTGGCGATAGCCATGCTGTACGCAGAACCAAAACAGCTGTAGGAGCCCTGCACACCACACCCTCCACTCGTTAAGTCTTCACCGTCCCGCTCCCTCCCCCTCGCATTGCCTCACAGCAGATACTCAAGATGGAAGGGGTTTTAAAAACCTGTGAATTTCACACGCGCGCGCACACACACATACACACACACGGATGTACGCACACACGCACGCAGGCATAGAATTACTCGAACACGCACACATGCAAACTCTCTCACTAACACATACGCTCAAGTGCTTTTTCTCTGTCTCTCTCTCTTACACACACACACACACACACACACACGCGTACGCTCACTCATACGCATATGCCCGCGCGCGCAATCTGCCATCAACTAATATCATCTCTCTACAAGAAAATGGCAAGACGAATAAGATCGGCGAACATTTCACTATATCGCCAAAAATACCACTGACGTGCCAAAGGACACACATGACACCCTCAGACAAGTACATTGATAGGGATTAAGTAAAATGGGACACAAATATCGTGTACGAAAGACATAATTGGAACTTACGCCGACTTTGGTGGGCGTTAAGGCCTAATAGGAAACTATCCTTTCGCCTCCGTCCACCACCCTTATACACAAATTGCACAAAGATGGACATGAGAAGGGAATACGGGTTCCAAGAGTTGTGATAAAAGTTCCGTTCCCCAATATTGCAACTCAACACGACCTCACAGCCCCGCGTCCCCCCACAAAGAATGAGCATTTCCCTTCACACTCGGCATTTACCAGTTCTCAAGCAAGCCCGCTGATTAGCACGCAGAGAAAATTAGATATACGAAAACCCAAAATGGCAATCAGTGCGAGTTTATACGCTTCCGTAATGTCATCCCGCGTCGTGAACTCCCTCCTTCCTCTCACCCCCCTCCCTCCCCCCAAATACACCCACCAATCCTCTGTTCATCCCTCTCTCCACAACGCATTTGCCGGCGCAATTTTGGGTAATTGACACATATGCAAGGCCCAACAATTTCGGAATTTTGGTCAATACTTGCGCAAGTCAATGAAATAAACATAAATTTCAATCAGAATCTTTAGGAAAAGGTGGGAAATGGACGGGACTGCACCTGCCAGCGAGCATGCACGGAGGCCACATCCGTGACCCACGACTTCTGCTGGTTCAGCAGCGCGAGGAGGCGCTTGCCGTCGGGGCAGGTGCCGAAAAAGTAGCCGCCGTCCTTCAGGTTATCCGCCACGTTTTTTAAAAACACTTTCAGCGCGCCCTCCGAGAAGAAGAAATAATGGATGGCAAACATGCAGGTCACGACGTCGTGCGGCTCGCTATCGACAAACGACGAAACGCCCAACTGATCTGAGTCCTCAAACTCGACCACCGTACAGTCTTCGCGCCGCACCCACACAACAGCACCTCAGTTCCACACCACTCACGCTCAAGCATCGAGAACTTTATGTGAAGTGGGAGAAAGGGAAAGGCGGTACCTGGGCCGGAGCGCCGCCGTACGTCGTTGTACCTGCTGCGCGCTTCCTCGATCTCGCCCGGGGACAAGTCGACGCCCTTAACGTACCCCACCCGCGCGTCTATCCACTTACGAAGGTCGCCACCCCTCCCACACGCCATATCCATGAGTCGGTCCACGCCATACGCAAACCTGGGGCCGAATAGAAGGCGGTGCTGCAGTAAGCTTTGAAAATTATGGAGGCCAGGGCAGCCGTGGTGTTCGGCTTGTGCTGGGCGGTGAGTGCTTTAACGGGGAGGGCGGAGGTGACCTGTTTATCATCTGCCGTTTCACTGTGTTGTGAAACTTCTTTAGCGGGATGGCCACGCCCTCATCGCGCTGGGCAATGGCCTGGACAGGCAGTCGTGTGCCCTCCCAACGTGAGTCGCCACAGCAGTTTGGGCGGGCGGAAAGAGGAGGGGCGGCAGTCCGGCGGCGCGGAGAGCGCGCGCAGGCGACGCGATCCGACGCGGCAATCGGCGAATCGGCAGCGGCACGCAGACAAAGCGATGGCGGCACGCAGGGTTATCCCCCCCTCCCGCGACGCTCACCTCTTGATGGGAGACACTTGCGCGCGAGTGATTGTTGTAGTGCTCCCTTGTGGCCTCCACCGCCCGGCGGTCCATGGTCAAGCCCCCGCGCCGTGCCGCCGTGCTAACCTGCTTGCGGTGTCGCTATTGTCCGCGGACAAAGGTTCCCTAAAGTGCTGGAGAGAAGCGTACGCTTATGGGTCAGAGGCGGAGGGGGAACAGTTTCCGTTTGCAAAAGCCAGCATTGCATAAGCTGTTTATTCAAGGCTGGGAATCGGAAATATAATCCTTAATCTGGGTCGGATGGATGGGCGTTGCTGCACTGGCAGAAAGTTAAAGTCGTCCGCTCAAGGTAGAGGACAACAAAAATAACAACTCACGGAAACTCGCTCGAACGCTCACCAGATGTGAGACAACGAGAATCTGTTTATCCTTTCTACATGCAGTCCAAATCCTGTCTTCAGCACAGTGGGGGGAGGGGGGGGGGGGGGGGGGGGGGGGGGGGGGTGTCTTTTCAAGTGCTTCTGTTGTAAACACGGAAAGCTGGTCGACTGCGCTGGAACACGGCGGCGCTGATGAACTTCTTCCGTCACGTTCGTGTTTGAGTGGCGCTACAGCTACAGGTACCCGTACCGGTCATCATATCAGGTGAGGGCCCATATCGCATTATTTGCGCTGACGACGGGCCTCAGCACAGTCAGACGGATATAAAGCCAGTTAATTACAGAATACAGAACAAATTATCAATGAGGAATAAATTTGATTACAAGAAGAACAAGATGACCACGGACAGGGAAAGTGGGAGGGGAAACAAAAGGGCAAGAGTAACAAGAGGATCACGGAATCCAAAGCACGGCAACACGAGGAATAAATGATGAACGAAATGAAATTATATATTCATTTACCTTAGGGCACGTTTTTCCAAAGATGCCAGCTTGCTTTCAATTTGGCCAAAAGACACCCACAGGCGGGGCCTGGGGGTCGATTAGCGCAGGATTATAGGGTTGGGTGGGTGGGTTCGCGCGAAGCCTAGATTGGCTGAGCGCGAAAGCAGAGAGTGCCTAGGCTCGTGGCTAGCTACGGCTTATAAGGCTCGGGCTAGCTAGAGCTGACCGTTGGGGAAGTCGTTGGTCGTTGGTTGCGTATAAATGCAAGGCGAGGCGGTTGCCCTGCAGGTGCGACGCGCCGCCTTTTAACGGTAACAGTAGCCGCTAGTGTTACTGTCCCGTACACATGGAAATTGGATATGCAAACCTCTAGATTCAAATCAATCTGACCATACAATAATAACAATATGTACAAGTACGGCTCTCGCCGTGCCGTTGCTGTCTCAGGGCCTCCTTGCAAAAGCCATACATCTACATTCTTCCCATAAAGTCCGTTACTAGCGGGACGCATTTAATTACCCCCCATTCACTGCCGCGATGCCGCAACTCGATTGGGGGTTAGAGTAATGATTTTCGAACAACACCACGGCGCGTTGTTCATTGACGTGACCACGTCTATCGGCACGCCCCAATTATTGTGGGCACACACGTTGGATTTGCGGCCCATATTTTGGAGGCCGAAATTCGTGCATGTCCAGGTTACCCCCGTCCTATACAGAGCGAAAAGGCACGCGTGCCGCGTGGTCATGTACTTTTTGTACGTGATGTTACAATTTGCACGTAGAAGTACGCCACGCGACCACGCGTGCCTTGCGTGACACGAAACGAGTTGTCACGGGCACGCAGAGGCCGTGTGACATGCACGCGTGGTCTTTGCGTGCCCGCGTGGTCCCTGTGGCCCGGGATCTAGTGAAACCTTCGTTACCCAACCTCATGCCTCACCGCAACAACCACCATGATTCCCTGAAAATCACCACAAAATAAACTTTAAAATGTAAGGGCCATAACTAGCTTCCCCTCTTTCACCCGTCGGTCGCCGATTTGGGGTCGGACGGAAGTGATCGGTTGCCCGCGCGCAAGCGCCCGCCGCTACCGTGCGGGCCACCGGCCGGCGCATACTCCCGACGCGATCTTTGGGAATCTTGCCTAGGTTAACGGAAAGTCATTAAGAAAGGTCGGAATGTGTGCTTCTAGGGGATGCATGGGTAGAAAGTTGGTGAATAATAATTAGGTTGTCGCTTGTTGAAAGTCATGTAGTAGAGCGTGTAAGTGCGGGTGGGATGGCGCGCTCCCGGCGCTTAATTGACCGGTGCGCGCGACGCAAGACAAGGTGCGGGTATATATGGTTAGAGGCAAACGGTGGCGCTACTAATATACTAGCGATAATGGTAGGATTCTTTCGCCATCGCGTGCCTCCGAGCCACCATCGCATACAAGCTAGTCGCTAGCGGTAGCTGCGCCGCTAGATCATGTCATCATCATAGGCGACCACGCATGTTCGTTCCGCCGTGCCCACTTTGTCGTATAGGACGGCAAAATCGACACATCAGAAACTGTACTTGCACGACAAGAAACGTACAAAAATGACCACGCGGCACAAGTGTTTTTTCGCTATGTATAGGACAGCCCTTATATAAGCCTCTGCGTGGCTCGGTACACGTAGTGTCGCGACAAGCCGGGAGACTCCTCGACATTGGGTTCTCAACATGTGTGCACAATTGCACGAATATCCGCCGAGTGTGTTGCGCCCGGACGGCTACATAGCGGCGACACCGAGAATGGCATTTCGTGTGCACTAGGTTTTCTTGCCACGTGCCCGAAAATACAACCAAGGAGCACGGGCTACTAGGAACCTATTGGGCTTGAGGGGCGGTTGACTTGGAGTGTAAGCACCCTAGCGCGCGAATCGTTGGCCTTTGAAGCTTGCGCAGCGCCGGGCGTGAAATATGGCGGGGAGCTTTCAAAGTGCCCTAGCACGGGCCTTTATTTGGCATGCGGCAAATGGCACCGCACCATGCCATCATGGGGCATAAAATGGGCAAGGCCATGAATAGACGAAATATAGAGCGCGGATTGTTGAGCGTATTAACGGAGCGGGTGTGCGCGTACCACATGTCCTAGGGTTGCTAGCCCCGCGCGAATGTGGCAGATTTTGAAACCCTAGGAACTTTAGTTGGCCGTACGATGGCTTGGATGACATTGGACGCCGGATTTGACGCGAAAACCGGCTGATAGGCGTAAGTTGATTTTAAACTGATTTGTACTTGGGGGAAGGGCTTCCATTTGCACCTTAGTTTGCTCGAATCGGACACCGTACGGCAAAGTTAGGCTCTTGTAAGCCTCCCAAGTTGTGCGTTTCCGGCCCCAATCCCACCCACGTCAAGCATCTTGACGGCACATGTCATCACACACACGTGCTCCCATGTTTGCGGACAGCATGTTGGGATCATAAAAACCGCATGTTGTGTCGCCGATTTCGGGAGTATTCACGAGCCGAAAAATCCGAATTCAGGGGCGCCCGAATTAGGGTATGCCCCGCAATCGGGGTTGACCCGCAAACCCTAATACGTCGGATCGTAGCAATGACAGGCCCCATTTGTGCCCCGCTTTCCCCTTTACTTCACCGTCAATACAAGTTTCGGTCCGCCTTTTCAACGAGCTAAAGTACAGTTTAACCCTAGAAACCCTACATGATAAACACCCGCCCTACGCGAAAGGCCATGTTTCACTAGTAACGGACTTTATGGGAAGAGTGTACATATGAAACCAAATAGGAAAAAATTTCGCCAGCATCCCTATCTATTCTTGGATACTATTATATGGAATAAGTCAGTATAATCGCTAGGGATAATGTAATCAACTTCTGGCAATACCAGAAGGTGGAATACACTACATTACATTTTGGTCATTGGAAAATTCGCCACTTGAAATTCGGAGAATTCCCCATCGCCGCTTCAGAAGAAGAAGCATAGATTTTGCAAGTGCGTGAACCGTGCACACACGTTGAGTATGGAAGGTAACTAACGCACACGTAGTTATAGTCACACTCAAACTCACACAAAGGATTGGTGTCGGGACGAAGAAAGTGAAGAGTTGTAGCCTAAGCCTCCGCATCAAACATCGATATAGTCATAGGATCATGATGCGTCCGCCGCATCAGCCGCATCAATGCGTCCATGAATTAGTACCTTATTTAATCAATGCATCCATGATTTAGTGCCGTATTTAATCGTTGCGTGCACGAGTTAGTGTTCAATTAAATCAACGCGTCCATGAATTAGTGTCCTATTTAATCGACGCATCCATGAATTAGTGTCATATTTAATCGATGCGTCCATGATTTAGTACCATAATAAGTCTATGCATCCATGAATTAGTAATGTAATGAGTCGATGTACAACGAATTACCTATACAAATCCGGGGCATCGGTCGCATCAATGCATTCCCTTTGATATCTTGAATAATATAACTATAGAAGTCAATAGCAATAAAGTCTTGCTAAACTATAGACACGGCTACCATCCGGTAAGAATCCGGCTCACCACTTCATCAACATTGTATGTGTTAGGAGGCGTCGATGTTGCTGATGCATCAATGCATTCGCCCCGCATGACCCGCATCAATGCATCCATGAAGTAGTGCTCGATTTAATCGATGCGTCCATGAATTAGTGGTCTATATATAATCAATGCGTCCACGAATTAGTAGTGTCCTAAGTAATCGATGCGTCCATCAATTATGATAGTAATAAAACGGTTTATGCATCAAAGTTTGATGCATTGCAGTTGATGCTTGATCTTTGATTTCTAAGACTAATGCGGAGGCTTAGTGAGTATTACTTACAACACTCCCCATGAAGATAGCTACGGGATGAAGCGTTGCATTGAGTTCGCTCCTCCCACGATCTCACCTTTGTGTCTTGTGAGTGCATGACTCACTTTTGTCTTGGCAGTGGTTTGGTGAGCATATCCGCCACCATTTGGTCATTTGGTAGGAACCTCAACCTGACCGTGCCTTGTTCCACATGGTCCTTCAGAAAGTGCCACTTCACGTCGATGTGCTTTCTCATTGACCGGGGCGTTTTTGGAATAGGCGATCGCGCTATGGTTGTCTTCCTATATGATGGTGGTTGCGCTCGCGCTCAGTGAAGATCTCTGGATCTCTGGATCGCTAGATAGCCTATGCTCAGACAGCGCCTTGGACAGTCCCTCGGTGACTATGTCCACTTCATGAGGCAAACGTTTGATGACTACAACGAGACCTGTCAGATAGTTTATGGCTCCGCGGCCATCCACCCCTACAACCTCGGCATCCTCATGCTGCGTGGTATTTCTAGCACCTGCCCCTTCGGTCGGGCTAAACAATGTGTCATTAACGCCTTCGACACAAACTACATGTTGTCTGATGATGAGGTGATGGCAAGCATCCTCCACCTGGCACACAACATGGACGAGGAAGCCTCTGCTCCGGGCGCAACAACTCCCGATACAACACCCCCTCCAATCCCTGCGTTTGTCGCTGCCGGTCGCGGTTCCCACGGCGGTCGAGGACATCCCCCACGTGGCCCTCGTGGTTGTCGTGGCCTCCCCAACAAGTGCAGCGCATGTGACAGCGTGGACCACATACTGACCTTATGCAATGCCCCATATGACGCCCTCCTGAGGTGGACCCTTGCCAAGCGAAAAATGATAATCCAAAAGTACGGCACCTATGGTGGCTATGCCTCTGCGCACGCAGCCCTGCTCAGTGACGTCACCACCGACGACACGGATGGTATTCCCACCCTCGAGGACTGCACAGATGAATGCGATGACACCGAGGTGAGTGTCCCCTTCATCTCCGTAGCATTCTCATCTTCCCTCACCCCGGGTCGTGACCTCTCACAGTTTTGGGTCGTTGATTCAGCCTGCTCAATCAACTTAACCGCGTTTCGAGGTGACTTCGTAACATTCACCCCCCCTCCGCTCCCTCTCGCGTGGGTGGGGTCGGAGTCAACCTTAAGGGCAGTGGCTCAGTGTGGATTTCTGTTAGGCTTGCCTGTGGCCAGCTTTTTCACCGCACGATACATGCATTGTACACCCCCGACATGTCCTCTCGCTCTCCTCATCGCATCGGCAGGCTCCTTAGTGTCAGTTGGATGCAGTCTCACAGCGGCTGTAAATTCATCTTCCCCACTGACTATAATAATGCTCTTCTAGTGGTGCCAACACGAATGGGTGTGCAAGAGCCGTCCGGAAACGGTCTCTACCTCCTACCCCACCAGCCAAAGCTCCCCTCAAGCCCCTCCGTGGAGAAAGCGCGAGACCCATGTTATTGTGTTGCCCTCGCTTCCTAGTGCGATCATGTGTTGTGGCACCGCCGGTTTGGACATCTTAACATGCAAAGCATGCATGCCTAGCGCACACACGGTGTTCCGACCAACCCTGCATTAGCCATCTCTCTAAAAAATGCTTCTTGCGATTCATGCTTGCTCCACAAAGTCACTGCTGCACCCCGTAACACCGCTGCTTGCGCGAAACCCTCCCGTCCGCTTCTCAACATGCCCTCAGACCTTTGGGGTCCAGTTAATGTCTCCTCCCCACATGGCCTCCGCTATTGCCTGCTCGTCATCGACCACCATACCCATTACATGTGGGTGCGGGTCCTCAAGAAGGAGCGAAGGACGACGCATGCTATGAGCTGGAAACCATCGTTCCTAATGGACATCAAACACTTGCTTGCTCGGCATCACTCCCAACCGGGCGCGTTCGTACCGGTCATAAAAGTCGACTCGGACTCTGTGTTTGAAGTTGGTGTCACCCGCCAAATGTGCGCCCGCCTCGGCGTCGGGGTACAATTTTCTGCTCCCTATGCCCATAACATGCTTGGCAAAGCCGAACGCCCATGGCGCACTATCCGGGACAGTGCTTCTGCGATGCTCCACAGCATGGCCGTCCGCAATTCCATGTGGTCGTGCGAGGTCAGCACTGTTGTGTTGTTCCGCAACCGCACGTACAATCGCTCAGTCGGCCTCACTAGTGGCATCCCCCTCACTCTCCTTACGTCGTCGGTGCCTGACGCATCCAAGTTCCGCGTCTTCGGGTGCGCCGTCTTTGCAAAAGTGCCCAACAAGTTGCGTCGGAAACTCGGTGAGAAAGCGTTTCGTGGCGTCCTGGTTGGCTATCCCCCTGACGCACCCGGGTACCGCGTGTACAATCCCGAGATTCGCCGCATTACCAATTCCATCCATGTTGTCTTCCATGAAAACACTCCGGGCTTCGGCACACGCCTCCCCATCGACTCGGTCATCACCAACTCTTCGGATGACGACCCCCCCCCCCCCCAAGACATCTCACCCCAACCCCACCCTATCCGACACCATCCTGCCTGAACCCCAACCCCCTCCTACAGCCCCTCGCCATGCTCGACTCCGGTCTCATCTCCTTCGCTACGGCGACCTTGTTGCCCACATGTCCGCCTACCCACCGACACTCGTCATGGCGTTTTGTGACCATGAACATGGCAAAGCCAAAGAGGACATCTTCGAGCAACCTAGCGTGCCCGACCTAATCAGTGGTCCCCCCCACACACCATTCGGTACATCGTCTACAACCGTCGCCCTACTTTCCGCCCGCGAGTGTGTGGAACCCAAATCGTACCGGGCTGCGTTGGACAGCGCCCAAGCTCCCCAGTGGCAAGCCGCTATCCAGCAGGAGTATTCCTCCCTCATAGACAACGGCACATGGGAACTCGTCGACCTTCCCCATGGTCGCGTGGTCGTTGACAACATGTGGATCTACAAAGTCAAGTCCGACACCGCCGGCAATATCTCCCGCTTCAAGGCACGGTTCGTCGCCAAAGGGTGCAGCCAACGCGCTGGCCTAGACTACACGGAGACGTTCTCCCATTTCATCCGCATGGCCAGCCTGCGCCTCTTCGTGGCCATCGCAGCCGCCCGCGACCTTGAGTTGTGTCAACTTGACATCGACACTGCGTTTCTCTACGGCCCTATTAAGGAGGACGTGTACATCCGCCAGCCCCTCCGCTTCAAAGATGGCACGCCCAGGTGTTTCATCTCAAGTGCTGCCTCTACGGACTTAAACAGCCCCCTCGCGAGTTCAACATGGTGCTCCGTGCATGGCTCGTCGACCACGGGTGGCAACAATGCGTCTCCGACCCGTGCATCTACATCTTCCGCACCGGTCACGTCTTCGCCATGATTGCACTGTACGTCGATGGCATTTTCGCAGCCTGCAATGATGCCACATGGCTTGCATTGTTCAAGGCTCAGCTCGGAGCTCGGTTCCGAATTATGGACTTGGGCGACCTCTCCCAACTCCTCGACATGCACATCACCCGCGACCGCTCGGCTCGAACCATCTCGATGGACCAATCCAAACCTGCGCGACAAACTCGCAATGTACGGCATGACCGACTCTATGCCATCGTCCCTTCCTATGGACCCCGGCTTCCTCGCCGGACTCGCCCACATGACCTCACCCCCCTCACCGGGGTGGCCAAGGACGTCTACCCAACCCTCTTGGGCAGTCTCCTGTACGCGGCCGTCTGCACGCGTCCCGATGTCTCCACGGCGTTGAGCATCCTCGGCTCCGCCCAAGCATCCCCCACGGACGCACACTTGGAGGCTCATCTGAAAAAGGTCCTTCGATACCTCCATGGCACCATCAACATGCGCATGACGTTGGGGGGGGGGGGGGGGGGGGGGGGGGGGGCATGGACCACAGCCTCCAACTCACAGGCTTTGCCAACGTTGACTGGGCAAACGACATGAGCATCCCCAAGTCTCGTTCGGGCTATCTCTTCACTCTCGGGCGCGGGCCCATCAACTACAAGTCCAAACAACAGACTTGTGTGGCCCAATCCACGTGTGAAGCCGAGTGATACTCTGCGGGTGACGCCACCAAGGAGGGACTCCACCTCCGGCAGCCTATTGGGGAGATCTTCCACGCCCCCATCACCGAAACCACCACCATCTAGGAGGACAACCAAAGCGCCATTGCGTACTCCCAGAATGCCTTGGTCAGCGAGAAGACCAAACCCATCGCTTTGAAGTGGCTCTTCCTCAAGGACCAAGTGGAGGAATGAACCATCAAGTTGAGGTACCTCCCCATTAACCAAATGGTGGCCGACATTTTCACCAAGCCTATCCCACGACATGCACAGGCGAGACACCGAAGTGCAATCCTTGGAGGAGAAAACCCAATGCAAATATATGAGGTGAATCGGTGACGAGGTCGTTCATGGAATTCTGCAGCTCCAGGAGCGGTATGTTGTAACTTTTAGTTATGAGGGATGGGACTTGACGTGAGTCTGAAGTTGAAAATTTGACAACCCATTAATGAACCGAACGCACTGAAAATCGTCCGTAAGTGGGTGCCGAGACCTCCGTAAAAAGTCGTTGAAGTGCAAGGTGTACTCCGTGTAGCTCATCGACCCTTGAGACGGGCCGATAAACGAGTTAGTCGCGTCGCCGCGGAAATTGGGAAGCAAAGACGTCTTGCGAATCTCTGAAACAAAATCTTCAAGTGCTTGGTAATGAACCCCGCGTCGTGCGATAAAGCCACAATATCTTCAAGGGTCTAGGAAACTGAGACAAGGCTCATATGACGGCGTTGTACGAGGCATGATTAATGCCAAGCAATCGGAAACGTTGTGGCTGAGTCTCGAGCCAATCATCAAGCTGTCTCGCATCTCGTTAAGTATGTATTAGTGGCGATTGGATGGCGTCTTTGATAAAGTTGCACTCAGTCCAACGAATATATTACTACGGGTGGAGCCGCCCGCATGCCTAAGTCCGTCGGCGTTTCACCTCACTGGTGATTAATATAACCTCGAATCTTCATCCAAACCGGATCGGAGTCAACGGCAGTAAAACGAGGAACAAAAAAGACTTCTTTCGGTAGACACGTGTCATGGTAAAGGTAAATTTGACGAAAATTTACCGACGACCGAAAAGCTTGTTGCTGAGCCACGAAGTAAAAATGTAAGAGCTCAAACTTGGGCTGATTAGGTTTAACAGTGCCACCGCTTGAAGGCATATGCGTAAATTCATCCGTCGCAATTGAGGCCGGAAATACAACGTAAGAACCGTCCCTTTGAACATTTGATGAGAAAGAATAGCTTGCTCGATCTTTGTCGACGTGCGAAGCTTAATGGTCACGTAAGGCGCGGGTAAGTAACCAATATAAGCGTAGATATGCTGCGTCATGCTGTCGGGTAACGCTACGGGAATAGCTCTATCACTCAATATGGTTATATCGTCGACGGTAATGGTCAAGCCAGTCTTCGAAAAATTCACGAACGGCAGCGTCGACATGTTCCTCATTAGGCAAGAAGTTACCGATAGAAAATCAAGCTTACCGGTTCACTCGAGGCTCTCGCTGCGAAGCAAGTTTTATGTCACTCGCATTGGGACTTCCGACATGAAGTACAACCACCACGTGGTTCCCAATACCAACTGATGCCGTTTCGAATCAAACGAGCGGAAGCTAACGGCGGGCGTAGCAAAAGCATAAGCGTATTGAGATCACAGCTCCGAAAAGAAAATATGGTAGAGCAAGTACCGGCAAACCGGACCGGCTGCCCTTTAACGGCCATCATACACTTTGCCATCTAGGACATTGAAATTGAACTTTTTACAACAGGTACCGATAAATCAGTTGTTGTCTCAAGGTGTACCCAATTCTGCCATATGGGTCTTAGGAATAGGTTTTACCCCGGGGGTATTCTTTTCCATCCCCATCCGTCGGCAGCAACGACATAGTATAAATTAGACAAGGACAAACGTGGTCTGTCGTCGCGAGAAAATTATGAAATTATTATATCGCTATCTCCGGGATGCGCGGCCCGCTCCCGCTGCTCGAGAGCGATGATCACCGTAGCTCGTGAGCTTA
The DNA here is from genome assembly GCA_026401115.1 of Tetraselmis chui. Classification (NCBI taxonomy): domain Eukaryota; kingdom Viridiplantae; phylum Chlorophyta; class Chlorodendrophyceae; order Chlorodendrales; family Chlorodendraceae; genus Tetraselmis; species Tetraselmis chui. The sequence goes on from JAPMLY010000808.1 coordinate 93,312, forward strand.
TCCTAGCCGAGTTAGGCATGCATGGTGTAGGCTCCTACGCGACCTCCGGTCGTGCCGGAGGTTGAGAGGGGGGGGGAGGGGGGGAGAGGCGTACGAAATCCCTCGCTCATGTCGTCGAAGGCCCAGGCTAGATCTACGCACACCCTCATCTCAAGTATTAGCCGTTCCTCCCGTCGCGGTTCTCCTCCTAGCATAGGCTTCCCCCTCCCTTCGGAGCAGGGGAGAGAAAATCATAGCCACGAATGGTTGCCGTGTGTCGCTCCTCCCATCGCGTCTTTCTTGTCCCGGTCGACTGCCATTTTTTCCGGCACCGACTTATACATGCAATACAACTCGTACCCTCCCCTTATAGTTGACGATGCTAGGGGACCGCCTATGCGGGCGATGTGAACATCGGACATGAACGTGGGGGTGCGTGCAGGTGGACGTATCAATGCATGCAACGGTGAGCATGTTAAGCAGGTCGGTGAGACGTAGCTGGCTACGGTGCGTGGCTAGGTCATGGACTCATGGGTGAGGTAATAGGTGATCGAATTTCATAGCTCCTCGACTGTGGGTAGATCGTAGTGCTCGAAGTCGGAAACCTCCGCCATGTGGCAGTCCCGTTACCATTTGTATAATGCCTTCTCGACTGTAGGGGAGATGAATGTTTTCCAGCCTTTTAGATGGGCGGCGCGTGAAACGGTGAAGTGGGTCAAGCGGTGGATAGTGAATCGGTGGTGGTGTCGATCAGGCGGTGTGTGTGTGTGTGTGTGTGTGTGTGTGTGTGTGTGTGTGTGTGTGTGTGTGTGTGTGTGTGTGTGTGTGTGTGTGTGTGTGTGTGTGTGCGGCGGTGAAACTAGCTCAAGACTAGCCACGTTGATGTTCTTTTTGGGTATGTAGACGTCTCAGCTTTCGAATGCGTGAAGGAGCGACTGTCTGGGGATGTGTATGACGGGGTGTGGGTACGGGGGTCTCTTCAGTTTCGTGGGTGGTCCACAATTGCTCAGTGGCCTCGTTAATGTTTTTTTCTGGACGTCCAATGTGGCCTCCACACCGTTGTCCCGGATAGGGGCAAGTTCATACGGAAGGAGGCCTCGGGCTTGGTGAATATTGAGGCCTTGGTTTTATGGGCGCGTGCACATCGATTCCCGCGGGTACTGGTACCTTTACCAATCGGTACTTCGGGGTCCCGAAAAAACCCCGAACGCGGACATCGGAATGCTTCATAAATTGCAGGTCTCTGTTGGGAAATGTGCATACCTGTGCGTAGACGTGTGTTGATGCGCTACAGGTATGTAGCTATTGGCCTTCCATCTGCTGACGAATGGCCTTCTGCGGCGCACATTCGACCGCAAACTTCGGCACCCATTAAACATTGAATGCAATAGTGCGTGCTTCTTTGCTGTTCGCGGACGCCGGAGGTTGCTGGCTACGCATTGTTGGAACACCTCCCCCCCCCCCCCCCCCCCCCCCCCGGCGCTCACGCGGCTCGGCTACCCACCGCAAGCCCTCCATCAATAGCATAGTCGTCCCGTTGAGGTCGGAATGTAACCAACTAATTTTACCGCTGTTAGTGTGACTCCACTGATTATAATGCATGGGTGGGGGCGGGGGGGGGGGGGGGGGGGGGGGAGACATATTTAGTCGCCGGGAAGTAGGGAGGAGTCGAAAGTGGCATCATGGATGCGGCGGAGCACCCTCCTCCGTCTCCAACCGGGGCTAAAACTCGGAACCAATCGACTAGGTGGTGTCCGCAGCTATGGAAGGGTATTCTAAAGCGCGGCCTTGTCGACATAAGTGTTCAGCAAGGTGACGAGCAAAGAACACTCCTTGGCGCATCGAGCAATAAACACTCGGAGCGCGTTCCGGGAACCGGGCGCTTCAAAAAGGCCAAACGTCATGGAAACAACACCATCACCAAGAACAACGACAACTCACCAGAAACAGCTAGCGATTGCTTGCGCATCCGGTTCCTCGAGCGAAAAGTGTAGGAGTGGCGGGCCAGCACACAGCGGGAACGATCGACACGGCAAGTGCTCGAGGAGGACATCTTAGCGAAAGTTTCTGAGATAACATTGCTAGCGGAAGCGCTAGCGAACGCACAGGATGAGGAAAGGGTGCAGTGGCAGCGCGACGTAGAGTTATCACCGGTGGAGGGAAAATTGAGTGAGGCGATAACTGATAATAAACAGCTTAAGGCTACAATGGCTAGCTTAAAGAGGAAGGTGCACGAAGTCCAAGCTTCTGGTCATGTCGCCGGATTGAAGCAGAGGCGGGCTGCGGTCGAGCTTCACGAAGAACTCGACGTCGCTATGGGTCAAAAGGGTTCGGCGAAAAAAGAACGCCGCATCACCATGCCAAAAGCGTTCACCAACTCGACACCAGCAAGGGTTGCGCGTGACATTTCGGGCTTGTTAAATGACTGTAAGCCCCTCGCGAGCTCGGTGACCGAGGGGGAACGGCTACAAGCATTCGTGGCGGGTCGGCTGCAAAAGCGTTTCGGTGATAACGGAAAGCCGCCGAAACCGCGGACGCAGCCAACCCAGCTTCAGCAACGGCGTCAGCAATCAGCCTAGCAGGAGCAACATCAGCAGCGTCAGCAACAACAGCCACAGGAAATTTCTAGAGAGCAGGCGGACAGACCGTCGGGAGTACTACAACCGTGCTGCAAACGAGCTGATAAGCGAGCCGTGGAGGACGTCGAGGAGTTCTGGTCGGCAAGGAAGGGCAGCAGCATTAAGTCAAAGCTACGCATAAGCTATAAAAAGACGCAGCGCCTAATTCGTCTCACCGGCCAGGAATTTGACGCGGATAAGGGGTCCTATGTCCCGTACGTTCTCCCGTCGTGTGGTCTCCCCGCACCGCAGATGTCGAGCAACATGTCCGTGCGGCAAATCCGAAAGTTCCGGGAGGATTTGAACTTTGATGCGGGAATGGACTACAGTTATCAAGACGGCGTATTGCATTCGCGTTCAGCCTCGAACATAACCGCAGCCCACTTGAACTTGCATAGTTGCGTTGCCAAGAAAATATGGGACTTGAAGGAGCACCTCGACTTCGCGAACGAGGTGTTCTTGCAGAGCACGACGGACTCAGCCTAAACATACCGAGGATGCAAGCAAACCACGAGTGCTGTCAAAGTGGTAAGGCTCGATGGGGTCGGCAACAACAGCCCCCTCGCTCACATACCGGCGCTATTATATGAAGGCGACGATGCGTATGAGATCGCGAAAGAGCTTGGATGGAAATACTACGACGAGCTAAACAAGATTGCGAGGGACGGCGTGGCGCTTCCGGATGGGACAACGGTGATACCGCATCTGTGCGAGGGGGGCGACAATAAGTACTTAAACGCCACCGGGGGGGGGATGCGGATGCGGATGCGGAGCTGAGTGCGGGTGTAATTGCTGCACGAGTCGGACATCCAATTTTCGCCCCCCGTGGGAGTCCCTTATGCGGCGGGGGGTGATCGAGAGGACTCTCGAATGGCAAGTTATGGCGGCGCACGCGGAGCTTGAGGGGAAGGTGAAGTGCCCCTACGTATGTCCGTGTTGCAAGAAGAAAGTCACGAAAGAAGGGAGCATGGGCCAACCTCCGCCAGAACCAACGCCCGGCTCACTTGGCAGCGGCAACACAACTCCCAAAGGTACATGCACGTCCCGTTGCTACACATCGACCCATCCCACCGCATTCCGGACTTGCTCCACATCAACCTCCGGGTTGTTGCCCATCTCTACTGGCAAACTGCCCAACGGCATTGCGGGACGAGCGAAGCGGACATCGAGCCGCTTCAAGATTGGATGTTGGCCACCATTGGCATCAAAGTATCATCCAAGAAGAGGCAGTCTAAGAAGCAAGATTCGGTATCCATTGGGCACCGGAAGGAGTCCTTCATCGGGGAGGAGTGCAACAAGCTGTTATTGTCACATGGGAAGCTGATTGACTACGTCGCTGGGAAGTACAAGCTCAAAAATGCAGACGTCACGAAGGCGAAGATGGCTTGGAGGTCGTACCAACACGTATGGGATCTATTGTTGACGCCTATACAAACCCTCGCCACCAAGGAGTTGCCACCCTTGTCGGATCGTAAGCGCCGGGCATCGCATTTGAAGACACTTGCCGAGGCATTCGTGAAGGCATTCACCAACGCTGCAGGCCATTCGGATCACGCCACCGTTTACATGCATGTCCTCCAATGCCACGTGCCGGGGTTCATCGAACGCTACGGGGACTTGCTCAACTATAGTTGTCATCGGTCGGAGCATCTCCATGCCATCACAAAAGAAGCGTTCAAGAAGGAGACGAGCAAGCAACCGGGCAAGCGGTTGAAGGAGGGTTGGGGAGCTATCCATACTAATCTTCATCATCACGGAGATGTGCCCACTCCTGAGCGTAAGAAGCGGGGATCTTACAGCAACAAGGAAGCGATCGCACATTATAGTAGTGATGAAAGTGATAGTATTCCGTGACGATATTGATATGCACATGCCTGAGAATTGATTAGCACACAAACCCATAATATGGTTGTGCATTGCCCCCCTCCCACCCCCCCCCCCATATGATGTGAGCATGAAGAACAAGTGTGATTCAATTTGGATTGCCTTGTGTTTGTTAAATGAACTAGCAGATTCACATATCTTCGCGCTACATGCGCGGGTTTATTTCACAGCACCAGTCACCCACTACCCCCCCTTCCACTTCCGGTTGACGCGCATGATTTGCTTCTCACGCGACCTATTATGCTCCTTGATTGCTTGGTTGTATCTCAACACAATAGGTTCCACCCTATTGTTCAGTCCCCCCCACTTGCCACGGCCACCGTATCCACGTCTAACTTTCCGGCCGCGGCGCGCCACACCCATACGCTCCCCCCTTTCCGCCCGTTCCTCCAGCATCGCACCCCCATCCGAATCGTCACGGTCACTGAAAGAGCCCTCGAAAGAATCCTCCTCCTGCGACTCGAATGCATCAACCGCAATCTTTAATTCGGGCTTAACAAGCCGAATAGCGGCAGATTTCTTACGCTCGGCGGCGGACAAAGCTTTCAACTTCTCTCCAATCCACTCATGTATGGCGGTCTTGGGCATGTAGTACGAGGAGCTTGGCCGGAAGGGCCACATTCTAATGTCCGCCTCGTAGTGCACAGGCCAATCTATTTGTGCGTCATTTTGCACGGGAATGGTGACAACATTGTATTCTACCCTCACGGAAGTAGTATACGCTTGAAACCCAACTTTAGTACGGCAGTATGTCATGGTCACCGGTACCACACATACCGAAACCGACCCGTTCCCCGAAAAAGCGAATAAACCTTGACCTTTGCCGAAGTGTTGAAGCCGCAAGAAAGCCGCGAGAGTATCCATATCGACAAAACAATAGCCAAGACTGACGCGCTTCGAGTTCGTATCGGGCTCGAACTCTTGCGCGCTGGCCTTAAGGGCGATGGAATGCATTGCGTCTTCGGGAACATGGCCGTTCACCTCGAACCACTTGCCGGCGATGCCTGCCTTCGTGCCAGCGACACCTTTCCACATCTTCCAGCGGATGGTGTCACCAAGTGCCCTCACGTCATAAACGACGTGAGTCGTTGTAGAAGTATTACATACGACGCACGCGGTCTCTTGGCACCTAAAGAGAGTGAAATAAAAAAACACACGAGTATGCTGCGTAAGCGAGAGGTAAATAACCTTAAAACATTGGAATGAAGCCGCGCGCAACCACCAAGCATAAACATACCTATAAAGACAGGTTATGGTAACCCCATTTTCAGCTCCTATGGTAATAGCTTCCGTCTCGGCTAAGCAGCGCAAGCAGTACGGCTGCTCGGGCGGCGGGACGCGTAAGCTATGCCGTTGGGCGATGACGTCATCGTCACTCACCAACGGCTCCGTGCTATCACTATCCCCAAAACTTTGGTTCCCACTGGAACCACTTGACTCGGGAGAAGTTGCACAATACTTGCCTTTGAACTTGGCTTCGCGAATGGGACGGCTGCGTTTCGCCGGCTGCGGATGAGGTGCGCCAAAGTGATACCGTTCTGGGAGCTTACTCGCGATTATGCGGCGGTATTTGTCGCGAGCGCTCGTCTGTACGGTTAAAACAAAAAGCCCGTTCGGAAAACACTCAGCAAACCACCTACCCTAAGAGAAATACAAAACTGCTCGGGCAAAACCATAGAAGAAATATTAGGGAAGCAAGAATGGGGAGGCCTACCTTGTGTCTTGGGAAAATAAGGTCGAGAACGCGAGGTTTTCAGAGAGAATCAGAGTCAGTGATATGGCTTCCTTACCGGTTTCAGCTTCAGGCGACCGCGAATGAAGGATAACACCGACTCCAGTTGGGGGCAGGATGTCGCCGGCATTCGCTGCGACGTCATCCTCATCTCCCATTAAAAATGATATGGAAGTTTCGATAAAATAGGAGCTAAAGGGGTGAACCGCTGAGGTATTTCAGAAAGGGTACGGTGCGCTCTCGACAGTTGCGAATGGTGCGCATAGCGACAGCAAAGAAGCACAGTTGGTCTGCGCGCAAGCCAAAAGCGGTTGGTACAGAAAATGACTTCGGGTAGTTTTCGGAATCGATATACCGGTACCTGTACCAGTACCGGTGGGAATCGATGTGTGAGCCGTAGGTGGTGGCTCCCCCTCTCCTCCTCGTTAAGGTTGGGGGGCGCCTTGGATGAAAGTCTCGTAGGGGCTGCCCTCATGGTATGTGAGCAGTTTGGAGACGTCGTTGGATGGTTTTGTTTATGGAGAACACTTTGGCGGTCGGGCGGCGTCCGATTGGGACAATGACGGTGCCGGTGGTACGGGATATGGGATTGCGTTGGCTGGCACAAGGGCCTTAGAGGCGGCGGGGTCGGGTCGGGAGCATATGTGGATGTTGTTTAGGTTGACTTTGGTAAATGGTGTCGGTAATAATCCGGTAGGTGGTGGCGTTTTTGCATATGAGGTTGAGGGCGATACCGGGTCTCACAAGCTTACATAGTTTATAAACTGTCGGTTCGTCGGAGGCTATGATAGAGTAATATCTCGTGACTATTAAGTGGGAAGCTTGGGTGACTGGGCGTTGGACGAATAGGGGGGGTGAGGTGGCTGACTTTGTCCGTGATGTACGTGTAGTTTCGAAGGGTTGGGTGTGCTGGGGGATAGATGGCGAAGGTTGGACGGCAGTGGCCCAAGTGGTAAATGGCGTTGGATATGTAGATGGGGGTTCTCCGGTTTTGTCGGGGCTGGTGTTGGGTCCACATATGCGGCGAGAGTAGGTTCTAAAACATTGTGTGGGGTCTCGTCACAAAAGACAATCATTTCGGACTGGCCGGCCAATGCGGGAAGAGTAGCGGGTGTGGGTGTGGCCATATTTTGGCGTAAATTGGGGGAACGTGACATGTCAGCTCGACCGCGTTCTTTGAAGAGTTTCTTGCTAAGCTTGATGGTCGATGGGTATGTTCATCTCAGAAGTGGGTGAAGGGAAGGGTAGAAGGCCGTACAATTCCGCTTGTTTCAACAACAGAGGGTGAGCAAAGTCCGGTGGTGCGGGTCGCACGATCGGCGGGTGGGTCGACGGAAATCGAATTCGTTGAGTTACGGGTCGGGTGTTGATGGGCAGTGAATTGGTCGTATCTTCGAGCCCTAATTGAAGCTAAGAGGAAGATGCGAATACGGGTAGGAGCTCACAAGGTCTATTAAGTTTGTTGCAATAGAGGGAGGAGATATAGCCTTGTTTATTACATTGATTGGTAAAGAAACAACGACATCTTCATTCTATTCCCGTATGCATACCCCCGTGCTGTAAAATTGATTTGCGTTAGCAATCTTCAGCGGGTAAACTGCCACACTAGTTTCGGAGATGTGTTCTTAAAACGTTTTTCAAGTTGCAACACTCACTCACTATTCCATTGTTGATTTGACTTGGCTTCTCATGATCATGGGAATTACGCAGCGGTTTTGTCCCCTATCGAAAGTCCAATTGGTTTGAATGTTTAGCTCGTGCCGTTACGTAAACCTAAGACCGGTAAGTTTTGGTTTCTCCGGAAGGTCTCTGACACCTAACGAGGAGTGTGTCGGCGTCGCTATACATTAACTCAGAATGCACCGGCTTACCTATGACTGATAATAATTTGACCATGTTACGTGGTGAAGTTGTTTGTGTTACGCTACGGAGTTCAAATAAAATAATGAAATGAAATTGTTTACAACGATCACCGAGTTAACGGTTGTTGTATTCGGGCGCCTCAGTGACCATGCCTTCTAAAGTATCTTTTTAATCGTAGGATATACGCCATGTATCCCCAATCCCAACCTCTCCAATGGTAGTAACAATACCGTCAAATTCATGCTAGTAAGCACTGACTGTACACTAGGTAGGAAAAAAAATATCGCTAGCAGTCTCCACGATGCGCAACATGCTCCGGCTGTTGTGAGGGCGTTATACATCCTAGATGATCAGTTAGCGCTCGTCGCGACGGGCCTACATGACCTTTGCTCCTGTGCGACTCCGGTCGTGCCGGAGCTAGGGGGGAAAGGCATGTGAAAACCCCCCTGGCACATGCCTTTGACGGTCCCGACCCGATCCACGCGCTTCCCCGTCCGAGACATCGTTGCTCTTCTCTACGCAGCTCGCCTCCTAGCCTAGATTTCCCTACCCCTCCGGGGCTCGGGGAGAGAGGAAGTCCATAGCAGCAAACGGTGTTTGGCTGGCGCTCTTGCCTCCGCGCCAGATTTTCTCATGCCCCATGTTTGTCTCCTTTTGTTTCCAACACCTATCTAACCGTGCGAAAGTCACCCGTACCCTCCCCTAGCGGTTTACGCTTTCAAGGGGCCGCCTTTACAAGCAGAGAGCCGTTGCGATAACCCTAGGCACCATGCGATAAAAAAATGAAATATATTATCTCGCTATCTCCACGATGCGCGGCCCGCTCCCTAGCTCGAGGGCGCTGATAATCCAAGTTGGTAAGTCTCTCGTGGTCGAGTTGGGCATGCGTAACCTCGGCTCCTATGCGACTCCGGTCGTGCCGGAGCTTTGGGGGGGGGGAGGCATGCGAATAACCCCCTCGCTCAGGTCGTCGTAGGCCCCGACTCAATCCACGCACACCCTCGTCTTAGATATCAGGTGCTCCTCCCGTCGCAAATCTCCACCTAGCATAGGCTCCCCCCTCCATTCGGGGCAGGGGGAGAGCACCATAGCCACATCTCGTTGTCATATATCGCTCCTCCCGTCGCGTATGCCTTGTACCGGTCGGCTGCCAGTTGTTTTCGGCACCGGTTGATCCATAAAATACCGCCCATACCCCCCCACCCCACCCCCCCCCCCCCCCCCCCCCCCCCCCGTGTGGTTTACGCTGCCATGAGGACGCCGTGGGCGGTGTGCTTTCATGATGACCCTAGCACACCGCCTGAGGCATCCTAGCGTCGATGGTGGCTGCCGACGAGAGGAGAGGTTGGGTGGGAAAGTCAAATCTGGGCTTCTACCTCGAAGGTGCCGGGTACGGACGTTTTAACCGAAACCCTCCGTACATGGTCTTCCTAGCGGCGGCCGATATAACATCATCGCCGCCAGACCGTGCCGCTCCTCTCGCCGCGGCTGGCCTCCTCGCTGATGGGGTCAAGCTCCACTCACTTTGATGGGTATGATTGACCTCATGAGCGCTTGTCGACGTCGAGCGAGCGCCCTTCATGGTGTTGCTTCCCGGTTGTCCGCCGCTGCTCCAACATTTGCGTCCCATCGCTGATCCAACGGGACACTCCTCTCCAAAAGCATTTCAAGGACTCTGCCCCCGCCTCATTATCGGGAAAGCATCTCTGAGTATTCGGTCATGGAAAAACGCATCGGACGGGCCGAACGGGAGATCTAAGTGTTGGAGTCCGGATATTATGATTTCCAAAACATTCCGTACATGGCTTCCCGAGAGATGTCGATCACGCGGATCGCAGTTGCATGTACCTCGTTCAGCCCCCTACCGTGCCAAGCCTAGCACGGCTGCACGGTTACCTGCGCCCACCGCTTGGAGGTAGAGGTTGGGACCGACGGGCATGCGAACGCGCCCCCCTCCGGAGCCGCCGCCGAGCCGGGTAGGCATGGCTTCGTTCGCACTTTTTACGTCCTACGTGATTTACGCGATGTTGATATGGTGCTCGGTCTACTATGTTTTAACGACGAGCAAACAATAATTAATTCGGTAAATATCGCTTCTTCACTATGAGAGATGGCGGCAAAGCTAAACATACCTAGAGGAACGACGTACCAAGTGTCTTATCATGTCGTTTACTAAAGTTCTGTAGCTCTTGCGCAACAAGCGCTGGGGCATGGGACGTAAGTTCTTCGAAAGCAAGGTTACGCCACACGACTCTCAATCGAGTAGGTTTCACACAAAGAAGGGGGTTACTTCAAAGCAAGATAACACTTCCGGTCGTTATTCTACGATTTCTTCCTGGAGGTACTGCAACGTGTGAATTCACCTCTAGTAAGTCGTCAGTGGGACCATCCAATTGAAACATTTGGTCCATGTTGTCACTGTCTCAACATATTGTCACATGTTGTGGAGCGCGCTGAACAAGACCGACAGTTGAACGACGCCTTGGAATATGGACTCATTCTTCCTAGTCACAATGATATGGGTTCTCCAATTTTATTCGTGCGCAAGGCTGATGGCTCGCGGCGATTGCGCGTCGATTGCCGCGGCCTTAAGGAGGTTACGCGGAAATGTCCCTACCCACAGCTTTGTGTGGATGGCACCCTCTACGAGCTGAAGGACGCGATTTTTTACGCACACCCCGAATCAGCGTTTAGCTTGATTGCATCAAGTAATTTCGAGTGCGAGAGGAAAACGTCCAAGACCGCGTTTCAGACTCAAGACGGAATAATGGTGCGGGTCGCCATGTCGGTATGTGCAATACTTTAGCTACGTTTCGACGGCTGATAAATGGGATCATGCGCGACTTTTTACACAAGTTCGTTACAATCTACCTCGACGACGTATGTGTTATGAGTTGAGCAGTTCTAGAGGATGAGAACCCGGATCACATGCATATTGTTTTACAGCGATTTAAGGATGAGGGCATGATGGTATACATGAAAAAGAGCTTCTTCGGTCTTCAAGAGATGAAGCACTTTAGCTATATGGTGTCGGAGGCAAGCTTTCAGTTTCCACCCAGAAAGTCAGCGTTGCTTAAGATCGGCATGTCTTAACGACGCAGCGGGAAATTCGCAGCTTCGTATAACTTTGCAATTTCTTTGCTAAGCCCATTAGCCATTTCAGCGATATATCGGCATCATTGACGGGCTTATCGCGGAAGTCTAAGCCAAAGAGGGTCACACTGACGCAAGCATGTTTTGGAACCCTTCGAGACTCTCTAGTAAGGCTAGGGATAGATGGCATCGTCGATATTTTACAATCGCATTTCGCTGAGATTACGGGTATTCTTCGCATTCGAGGTCTCCGGAAACACCACGAAATACATCGTTGAAGTCCGGATGATATCATCGATCCCTAGCCTTACTCTCTAGTTACGGTTCATTTCCGCTCCATGCTTGATCCCTCCGGAGGTTAGCTCGGACGCGACGTTGACCGTCGTTGTACGGCAAGACTTGGGATGGGGTCTTCAGCCATTCTAATATGTTAAGCGTGGAAGCTGAATTAAGCCTAACGTGGAAACAATTCCTTAGCATGCTATTTAGATGCTTTGGCCGTTTGTGCGGCTGCTAAGCAATTGAGATCATACTTTGAAGTTTGTTGAAAATTGCTTGTCGTGTCTTATCACGACTCACTGTGTCGTGATTAGAAGTTAGTGGTAAGAAGCCACTAAGAGACATCCATTTTTCCGGTTCGGCGGTAAAGCGCACGCTTAATATGCGACAGGTCGCGGATTCGAGACCCGGTGAGTCCGACCTTGGTATGTAGGCGTGTGATGGCTGAAGACGAACCCCACCTTTCACACACTACGAAATCTGCTCATTCATCATGCAAAGAGGCTCAACAAGCGGCAAGCTCGAAACGTGTGCGACTTGCATGCGTTCGTGGGCTTGATGACACTTGCACACCGCAAGGGAGCCCGGAATGTAGATACTCCGTTAAGTCGGGGAACATACTTCGTAGCTCGAGTCACAGTCCCCTTGTTTTGAGATAGCTAGGTTCAGTAAGGTGAGCGTACGTCTCGACAAAAGTCTCAATTGCAGACATGCAAATTACGCTTGTTTCACCAAGAAGGACTATTTTGTGCCATGATTGTTGATATGTTACAATTGAGCCCTAAGCTTGTGAATTGAATTCGCAAGTGGTACTCCCGATACTCGTTTTATGGGAACGAGGGTGAGTGGACGAAAGACGGTCAAATTGTCGCAAAAGACGGGTACATTTGGAGGTTGGAACGCCTCCATGTTCCGATAATGTCAGAACTTCGACAACAACTAATTTCTAGGCCGCATGATACTTATTCCACATGCCACACAAAAGTTGGTAGCACACGTTCTGAGGCAGCCGATAGGTTATGTTGGAAGTACATTCGACATGATGTTAAAAACCTATTGTTAGCGCCGCGTCGTGTGTTGACGAGCACAAACTCGATGAGAAATGGACGTTCCTCTCAGTCCAAGAAGTGAAAATGGTTTACAACGATCACTAATTTAACGGTTGTTGTCTCTGGGCGCCCCTATGATCATGCTTTATAGAGTACCTTTTTGAGCGTAGGATATACACCATGATTCCACTAATCCCAACCTCTCCAATGGCAATAACAATACCGTCAAATTCATGCTAGTAAGCACTATTTGTACACTAGGTATGAAAAAAAATATCGCTAGTCTCCACGATCCGCAGCCTGCTCCACCCTCTGCGAGGGCGCTGAACATCCTAGCTGATCAGTTGGCGTTCGTCGCGACGGCCGTCGCTTCGGGGCTTCATGACCTTTGCTCTTGTGCGACTCCGGTCGTGCCGGAGCTAGGGGGGAAAGGCAAGCGAAACCCCCCTCGCACACGTCGTCGACGGTCCCGACCCGATCCACGCGCTCCCCCGTCCGAGATATCGTTGCTCCTCTCGTCGCAATTCACTTCCTAGCCTAGACTTCCCTACCCCCCCGGGGGATGGGGAGAGAGGAAGTTCATAGCAACATACGGCGTCTAGCTGGCGCTCTTGCCTCCGCGCCAGATTTTCTCATGTTCCATGTCCGTTCCCGCTTGTTTCCGACACCTCTTTAAACGTGCAAAATCCGCCCGTACCCTCCCCCCTAGGGTTTACGCTGTCAAGGGGCCGCCTCTTTAAGTAGAGAGCCGTTGCGATAACCCTAGGCACCCTGCCTTAGGCAGCCCGTCGATAATTGGGTACCGACCGGGGGAGAAGTTGGCCGAACCCGCTAATCAAGTCGCCGCTCAAAAGATATCGGGTTCGGAAATTGTTAATCCAAAAAATGCTCCGTACCGGGTTTTTCTGGCGGCGGTCGACCATGTAGACCTCCACCACTAGACCGTGTCGTTCCTCTCACTACGACCCTCCTCCGTCTTGTGTAGCTTGTAGCCTCGCCCCTTAGGGAGACTCGAATCTCGCATGGTTGGACGACTGCTAGCGAGCGCCTTGCCATGGAGCGTCTTCCCGGCTGTTCGCCGCAATCTCCAACACCCGCGTCCCACCGCTAATCCGTCCGTACCCCATTTCGCCAAGAAATGTTTCGCAGACACCGCGCCCGCCCCCTTGTCGGGAGAGTGTGTTTGAGTATGCAGTCGTGAAAAAACATATCGGACGGCCCGAGCGGGAGATCTTAGTGTTGGTGTACGGATATTATTATTTTCCAAAACCCTATGTATAAGGCTTCCCGACATGAGCTGATCGCGCGGATCGCACGTGCCGGTACCCCGTTTAGCCCGCTACCGTGCCAAGCCCGGCACGGCTACATGGTTAGTAACGCCCACCACGTGGAGGTAAAGGTAGGTACCGACGGGTCTGCGAGCGCACCCCCCTCCGGGGCCGTCGCCGCGGCGCCGCCTGCGGGCGCCCTCGGTCCACTTCTTGTCTCACCTAACCATGGCATAGAGTTGACCTTGATTACTAGACACACTTGCATTTTAGTACCAATGTATTAGACAGTGTACTAATTTTTGTCAACCATATGACACGAATTGCTCAGTTCTTGCCTTTAAGCCATGTACCCAAAGATTTCGCCATCAACACGTTGCCTCGAAAAAAATTGAGAAATATAGGAATTCAAGTATTGCACCAATCAAAATGTGGTGGCGAGTGTTGGGTAAAGCTTGTGAAGAGTACTAGTGGGAAGGGACAAAAAGGCAATCAACCAACATAGCGGTTGGTGTCTAGAGAGTTGTAGAACCATGCACACCGGTTCTTGAGGGGGGGTAGGGTTCGACATTTCTTGGGCCGAAATAGCCGTTGTTCGGCAAGGAGTGGATCCGGACCCTTTTGAGTAAACATGTCCTTATTCCAAACCCACAAAATATGCACGAATAAGACACTCGTGGTCTCTGATCTACTCAGATTCGTGGGTTCGAGCCTTACTTTTTTTAGCCGGATCCACTCCTTGTGGTTCGGTGTGCCTAGAAAATACCCAGTGCGCCTCTTGAACAATGGGCAACGGTCCAAAAAAGAGGGTGCGGTTCGACCTTCGTGGACCAAAATGGCCGCAGAATAAGTCTCCGCATTAGCCTCAGAAATCAAAGATCAAGCATCAATTGCAATGCACCATACTTTGATGCATCATCTGTTTATTTTTCTCCTAATTCACGGATGCATCGATTAAATAGGACACTAATTCATGGATGCATCGATTAAATGGAGCACTAATTCGTCGACGCATTGATTAAATGGGGCACCAATTCGTGGACGCATTGATTGAATAGGGCACTAATTCATAGATGCATCGATTAATTAGGGCACTTATTCATGAATGCATTGATGCGGGTAATGCGGGACGACTGCATTGATGCATCGACATCGGTCTCCTCACACGTACAATTTTAAGGAGAGTATGAGCCGGATTATTGTCGGATGGTAGCCGTGTATGTAGTTTAGCAAGACTGTGTTGCTATTGACTTCTACAATCATATTATTTGAGAAATTTTAAATGAGATGCATCAATGCTACCGATATCCCGAAACTGTATAAGTAATTCGTTGTCCATCGATTAAATACATTACTATCTCATGGATGTATTGATTAATTAGGGTAAAAAGTCATGGATGCACCGATTAAATAGGACACAAATTCATGGACGCACTGATGAAATTGAGCACTAATTCGTCGACGCATTGATTAAATGGGACACTAATTTGTGGACGCATTGATTGAATAGGGCACTAATTCATAGATGCATCGGCTAAGTAGGGCACTTATTCATGGATGCATTGATGCGGGTAATGCGGGACGAATGCATTGATGCATCGACATCGGTCTCCTCACACGTACAATTTTAAGGAGAGTATAAGCCGGATTATTGTCGGATGGTAGCCGTGTATGTAGTTTAGCAAGACTGTATTGCTATTGGCTTCTACAATCAGATTATTCAAGAATTTTTAAATGAGATGCATCGATGCTACTACCGATATCCCGAAACTGTATAAGTAATTCGTTGTCCATCGATTAAATACATTACTAATTCATGGATGCATTGATGACAATTATAAGTCATGGATGCATCGATTAAATAGGACACAAATTCATGGACGCATTGATTAAATTGTGCACTAGTTCGTGGGCGCATTGATTATTAAATACGGACCAAATTCATAGATGCATTGATTAAATATGGAAATATTTAATGGACGCATTGATGCGGTTGATGCGGGAGACGCATCATGATGCCATGAATACATGGATGTTTGATGCGGATGTTTGATGCGGAGGCTTACCGCAAAACCAAAAGGAAAATGTTTGAGAGAGGGTGCGGTTTGGCGGTGTGCCTAGCAGATACTGATTGTACCCAAGCGAAAAAAGTTCAATGTAACCACATGTGGAGGGCCCATAACATGTTGACAAACATGCCGCGTCGCCAATTTGTTCATACCCCTCGGTTGGGATGTCTTCTCCTGCCACGCGTCTTCACCCGCCCTATGGGCCGTAAGTGCCTCCGTGCTTCCTCGCGCGGCGCGTGAGGCGCCGCTTGTCGCCTCTACGTGTTGTGTGTCTAAACGTTGCGTGGGGGCATCTTGTGTTCTCTTATGTTTCATCTACTATATTTGTGCACAATGTAGTGCTTGCCTTTGCCGTGCCTTGGATTCCACTACCCTCTAGTCACTCTTGTCATGTTGGTTCCCCCCCTTTTTCCCATGTCCACGTTCCTTAAGTGCTTCTTGCAATCGCATTACGTGTAAGAGTAGACAATATCTCATATTGCTTTTGCACGAGTTATGTATGATGTACTACGACATCGTATATTATGCCCTCGTAGCAAGAGAAGAGCAGCAGAAGAGATAAATGGAGTTATTGCTGTAGGATTTAAAAGGCAAGGTCTTGTCACTCTTGCCCTTTTGTTTCCCCTCCCTTTTTCCCTGTCCGTGTTCATTTTGTTGTTTTTCTTGTAATCCATGGCAATTAAAAAGCAAAGGTATCACCACGTACCAGCAGTGCGCTTGCACGTGTAGCGGGTTTGGTCAAATATAAACGGTGTTTAATAATTAACGCGGGGACTTGATCGGAACTACCCGTATCCGTACCTGTATTGATGATGAAACAAAAATGTACCGTGATGATCATCGCCTAGCGAATACGGGTGTTATTACGCCTAGTAGCGAGAAAACATTATTAATTGTGGATTTACTACGGTCACATGCTTCCATGATTACGGTCACGTGCAAATGCGGAAACCGTGTGAGGGGATATACCAATCACGTTTCACCGGCGGTGCTGTGCCCGTAGAGTGTTGGTGCGATGTATTATGTACAGGATATCAGTGCACGTACACGTATATGTACAGACGGTGCATTCAGACGTACGCGCGCGCTCTAGCGCTGAATATGCAGGAATATACAGCCGTCACTTCTCGTTATTCCCATACCTGTACAGGTACTTACTGCTGCTGCAACAATCGCTACGAGCCATCCCTGCGCTCGCGCCGACGGGCCTCCCGCGAGGGGGCAATTGCCCCTGATTCACCGACCGTGCTGCGGTGAAGGCTTCTTCAAGAGAGCTCGAATCCCGGGCCGCTGTCCCCACATATGTGTACTGCAAGCCCGTCTACGCGAGCACCGGCGGCTTTACCATAAGACTGTATACTCGTACATGTCCTCGTACACATACGCGTTCGCCGGGGGAGTCTCGGTCTACATGCTCACCGTAGTATCCGCGCACGTGACCGCGCATTTTTTTTTGCTTACAAGAAGAACCAGATGAGCACGGACAGGGAAAGTGGGAGGGGAAACAAGAGGGCAAGAGTGACAAGAGGATCACGGAATCCAAAGCACAGCAAAAGGAAAGCACTACATTGTGCATAAACCTAGCAGATTATACTAAGGAAACTCTTAAGCCACGCCGAGAATGCAACACTTGGAGGCGACAAGCGGCGCCTCACGCGCCGCTCGAGGAAGCACGGGGACGCTTGCGGCCCATGGCGCGGGTGAAGAGCGCCGTGGCCGGAGAAGGCATCCCAGCCGAGGAAGAAGCGGCCTCCGTGCCGTCCGCAGCGGCGGACAAACCACGCAAGACGTTGTCCGCGTGAGCAACATGGACATGGACGTGACCGCGCGCGTAAGATGTACCCGCGACCATTGCCACACAGCAGCCCACCGCCGGCCCGTGCGCGTAGCAGTACATTTAATGTACATTCACACTGCTAAGAATACCGACTTTTGAGTGCGGTATACTTCCTCTTTTCTTCTTTTTGCTTGGTGGCCTACACTGCTTTTTCTTGTAATTGTTTTTTCTCCTAGTGCTTGCGGCATACTTGGTTAACGCGACGCCCCCACGGGATGCTGTGATGAAAAGATGGCGAGCTCTCCCGGCATGGGTAGTACCTGAATCGCCGTACGTAGTAGTGCAATTCTGTCACAGCAGTATAGACGTGTTTTATTGGCGTTTGCGCCAGCTAATCAGAACGATTTGGCTATTACATAGTAGATAGGAGGCGCATAGATCTTGACACATCGTGATTTCCTCCCTAATTTAATTTTTCTTCTTGTAACCCATGTAATAGATATCCCTGCCAATTCTGTTATTGGTAATGATTTTCAATGCCCATCGTTCATCTTTCGCGGATGGTGGCAAAATTCAGCAGAGAGCCGGCCTTTTCAAACTGCTGCTTGACTTTTAATCAAAAACAAATTACAAGAAAAGGCAGCGGACGAGACCACCAAGGAAAAATGAAGAAAAGAGGAAACAGAAGTGGAAAGCACTATTCATAAGAATCGATTACAAGAAGCATTGTAGGAACGTGGCCATGGAAAAAGGGGGGGGGGGGGACCAAGAGAGCAAGAGTGACTAGAGGGTAATGGAATCCAAGGCACTACGGCACAGGGAAGCATTGTGCACAAATCTAAGAGATGAAACATAAGAGAGCATAAGAAGCTCCCACGCAACGTTGAAAAACACAACGGGTGGAGGCGGCAAGCTGCGCCTCACGCGTCGCGCGAGGAAGCACGGAGACGCTTGCGGCCCATCGCGCGGGTGAAGAACGTTGTGGCATGAGAAGGCATCCCAACCGAAGGATAAGCGGCATCCACATCGTCCGCGACGGTGGACAACCCGGACATGACGTTGTCCACGTGAGCAACATGGACGGCGATAGAAACCTTTCGGGACCAAGAGGGCAACTGCTTGCCCACTTAAACCCCTTAGGGGCCTCTGCATGCCCGACCATCTCTATCAAAAAAGCCGTGGTGTGGCCGCCGAAAGCACCAAATTCTGTTACCGCAAAGAAGATGAGGCGGATGTCGGGGCAATCCCTCTCCCCCTCCGAGTACTTCTCGAACTTGGCCTTCTCAGCACGGCATTGAGTGACATCGGGAGACCGGGGACTAGAAACGCCCAACAAACCGGAAAACATCAATCACAAGCTTTGAGCCTAGGATGCCGTGCTAGTGCAAGACACCCACATCCATAGGGAGGCCGTCGTTGCCGTTGGGGAGTTGAACTAACATCGTGGGGTCCTTGAGAGCCTCGACACCAACCCCGAGTGCGTCACGAACCTCGGAGATAATCTCCGCAAGGGCCGTCAATAACCAAGAGTGAGCGGTATGGACCGAAGCATCTCCGCCGCATCGAGCCAAGTGATCAGAAAATGTAGCAGCCCACGCGTCATCCGACATGTCGACACTTGCCAACTCGAATGCACCCCGCATAGCTTGAACCGACAGATGGAAAAAAACACAAGCGGTGGGTAAAGGTAGAGAGGAGAGGATACGAGATGATCGCAGCCCGACGATGCGATAGATCGCGACGCGAAAAACGGCTTTGTAGTTTTTAGTGAGCTTGTCACTGAGCTCGCTTAGGCGGCCCGTTGTAGGCGGGTCTAAAGCCCAAAACGCAAGGACGCCGTGGCCGATACGTGATGCAAAACGTCTAGACTCCTATCGATTGCGTTTAGATAACGTAGGAGCGAGGTTAGCGAAGCGAAGCAAGTTGACGCGCTCACTGATGACGGCTTGCAACTTTGGAAGGATATCCGTGGCAAACGTGGAAAGGGGTACGAGCGAAGGCAAGCCGTCAATGCATCGGGTAAGGTGTTCGTTGTTGGATCGGGTTTCAGCGCAAGAAATGAGCTTGCCAAGGCTTTATCACCCAAGGGCATGTACATGCCCATTTTGGGGGCGTGAGCTAGCCTCGGGGCGCAGGTACTATAATGAGAGTCCGCATATAGCTTGTTCGGCCGGGAGATACAATACCCGCGAATTACCGACTGCATCCGGGCGCAATACTCCACACCCGTGTTGTACGGTACTTTGTGAAATATTGCCGTCGAGAATATCTAGCCCCCCCCCCTCTTTCGTCTGTGTGCGGCTGTGGATAGAACGGCGAGCCGGGTGGAAGAAATGAGGACGATATGAAAGTCCCACTTAATGAGGGGACGGTTTGAAAAATACTTGCCGTACAACACCAATTATTTTCAAATAGCATGCTCCCCCGTTCACGTAACTCCACCAATCCACGAATAGTACATTTATCAAACCACGTTTTCGTTTGAGGTACCTGTGGGAGCTTGATGGTAAGAAAAATGGATGCTACAGGCGGAAAAATATCAAAAGCAAAACCAACTTACTTTAGTCATTTGTGGCACAAACGATTAAAGTTGGTCGGTTCTAGCTAGAAAGACTGATTTCCCGAGGCACACATGCCACGTCGCTAGCCTGCTAAGACCGTTACGAGAGCCATAATGCGCAAGCCATGATGAGCATGGGAGACCAAATGGAGCTAGCGAGGACATATTTAATTTAATATATATATTTAATTTAATATTACATATACCTATTTAATCCTAGTGCAGTGGAGGGAGTTGACTGAAAAGATCTTCTAATTACATTCTGTTGTTGACGCTAAACAGTTAGACATATGCAATATCTCCATTTGCGCTCACGCATGCAACAACAACCTGCGAAGCGGCGCTGGCCGGCGGCGCAGCGGCGGCGGCCCCGGAGGAGGGTGCGCTCGCAGGCCCATCGGCATCACATCACCTCACCGTGGTTGGCGCTAGAAACCCCGTAGCCGTACCCTGTTTGGCACGGTATGGGGCTATGAGGGCCGACAGTGCGATCAGCGCGATTCGCAGCTGTCGGGAAAGCCTTGTAGGGAGGGCTTTTAAAATTTTGATTTCTGAACGCTACCGGCGCCAAGGTCTCCCGCTCTGCCCGTCCGATATGTTTCTCAAGACTAGATACTACTGAGATACCGTCCCATTAAGGGGGTAGGGCATGTATCTTCGAAAGTGTGTGGTGGCGAGGAGGGTATGGACGGATTAGCGGTGGGACGCGGGTGATGGAGCTTGCGGCGGACAGCCGGGACGCAACGCTTGGGTATGGCGCTCGCTCGACGTCGACCTCCTGACGTCCAACCGGCCGAAAGAGGGCAGCACGATACCATCGGCGAGGAGGATTGTCGCGACGGGAGGAGCGGCGAGGTTTGGCGGCAGGGTATTATTGAGATCAACCGCCGCCGGAAAACCCGGTACGGGGGGTTTGAATAATTTCCGCACTCCCGTGGCCTTTTTGGATCCGGCCATTGCGACCGTGCAACACTCCATCGCTACCCACTACAGCTAGAGACACCTATATAAGAGAGTGCGAGCCCGAATAATCGCGGAGGCTCGCACTCGAAACAAGGGTGCTCGATGGACGCGCAAACGGTGGGCGGAGGGCACTGTCGCTGGCTGATTTTCTAGACATGTGCCCGGGTACCAACACAGAAAAAAGCCGGGAAAATAGCCGGAAAGCTTTCTAGCGTGGCGGAAGGAGCGCTACCTTTTCTTGTTTGGCTGTCTCGCCACCTGCCGTCGAGGTGACGGGAGACCTCGACTAGGAAGAAAAGTCGCGACGGGAGGAGCGGCTAAGACCTTGGGGCTTGGCTTACGGGATGCAACGGCGGGATCGACGAGCGACCGCGTACGGAGGGGTTTTTCGCTAGCCTTTCCCCTCCTTTCTCATGCAAGACCGAAGTCACGCGGGAGCTAGATTAGGTTGGCCCGTCGACCCTCTCGAACGCCAATCGGCCTCGGTCTGTCGGCACCCCGGTTCGGTGGGAGCGGGCCGTGCATCGTGAAGGTCGAGCAACAGTTTCATTTTGCATTCTTGACAAGTAGATTTATTTTTAGATATGTTATTTTGATTTAAAAACATTTCTGTTGTTATTGTTTAGGCGGGAGGACTGTGGCAATTACTGCGGTTGCTTGCGGTTTCTCACCTCCGAAGTTCGTCAACACACATTTCAAATAGGTGTGTCGACAAGTGTACATGGTTGAAGAGTACCGGGCCCAATCGTTCTCTTAAGTGTCCTAGATGGCAGAGCATTGATGGCCGTTAGACAACATTCGTTCTTGTTTGCCAATATTGTTGTTATACAATTTCAACTCAATCTACAAAGTGGCAAGCTACCACAGACAAGCAACATGTGGAGACGAATCTACATGTGCCAATATATACGCAGAATGTTTTTGAAATCATTTGCAATATGTACCGGCTAATGGAACCGGCTATTGTTTCTCACCCCCCTCATCACCCCCCAATGCTTAGGAGCTCTTTTCAAAGGGTAAGACATGGTACTCCGCGACACGGTGTATCTCTCAATATATCTTATCTAGCGACACGCACTATTGCAATGTGTGCCGTTCTCCGTCGGGGGATGTACAATTGAAATCAATTCAAAGAAATGGACAAACCCCCTTCCGCCAAAATAGCAACGGTATCAATGTGGCGGTTAGCCTCTGAAAGCTAAACGCTAGCACAAATCTGTTCTAGTCTGTCTAGTTCTGTTGTTGCAAGATGGCAAAATGATGTTGTCGAGAGGCAATTGATGAAAGATGTTTCACTGCTGTACTTGGGCAGTAGATGTTGTAAATGAACAAAGGAATTGTTAAAAGGTTCTGTCACCTCCCTCTACTGCACTGGGCTTAAATAGGTTTCAGCCCAGACTAATCACGCCTGCAAGCTACGCTTACGTGTCAGGCGTTAGTGCTGCTCAACCGTCGTCATCCGCCTCGAGACGCGGCCTGCCTAGCATTGGGTTTCACGACGCGGCTCCTTCTGCATTGGAGAGCTCGCTCTGGCGCGTCATCTGGCTGGTTAGATTAATTATGCATATCTGTACGTACCGGGAGGTACTGGTCGTACTGTAGCATCAGCACCATTACAATATTGCAGTAGCGACGTACCCACGAGTATACGTCCATCCTGTGGAAAAGCACGAATTGATATCCGTAACGAGTACCTGTACAATGTCCTGCAATGTACTGTTGCAGGACTGTACTCGTCACACTCGTACCCTCCCCCTCTTGACAGATCAATGAGGCCGCCGCGAGGCAGACCTCCGTGGTTCTTGGCTCCTTTACTGAAGCAGTTACTGGGACTCAGGAATGCGCGCTGGGTGAGCGTGCATGAAGTCAATGTACGCCTGAGTCTTGGCGAACTTGCGCCATTGGGGCGTCTCCAAGAATTCTTGTAACGCAACTGTTCGATGCACCTCGTTCAAACGGTGCCAGACAGGTGGAATGTCGTCATCACTGAAGTGCGTCATGAAGAGCAAATATTTGCCTCGTCGTCCAGGTAACGACTTGATGCACACAGCAGAGATGTGAGAGACGTCGAACTCCTCGTCGTCTCCTTCAGGGACAGTCACCGGGACAGCTGGCCGTAGCAGAGCGGTAGAGCAGGGTCTTAAGTTGTTAACGTGGAACACAGGATGTAAGCGTACTGTCGCTGGTAGTTTCAATCTGTAACTGTGTTTTCCAATCTGCTCCTCCACTGGAAAAGGGCCAAGCTGTCTGTCTCTGAGTTTCCTGTTCGGTTGTCCTCTGAGAAAAAGATTTGCTGTGACGACTGACACCTTGTCTCCCTTAGCGAAGTGTGGCGCTGTAGACGGTTCTGTGCGCGCTTGCATTTCGTCCTTGTGTAGCTGTAACACTGAGCGTACCAGGGTGTGCACTTCCTGTAACAATCTCAACCGTTCTGTTGCGTCTTGCGAAAAAGGAATTGATGGTCGCATGCTGAAGAGCAGGTCAGGAGGCTCCTCAGGAGAAAAACCAAAGTTAGCCTCGAACGGTGTGTGCTCAATTCCGAGTGCACGCGAAGCGTTGTACGCAAACTCCACTTGCGGTAGAAGTGTCGACCAGTCAGAGCCATCATAGCAACAGAAGCAACGAAGAAGCTGCTGAAACGTGCTGTTCACGCGCTCTGTCAGTCCGTCTGTTTCTGGGTGTCGGCTGGTAGACATGTTCAGACGCGTTCCAAGGCGTCTCCAAAGTGTCTGCCAGAAGGCGCTGACAAATTTCGGGTCGCGGTCGCTGATCAGCACACGGGGAAGTCCATGTAAGCGGTAGACTCCCTGTAAAAACAAAGTTGCAGTTTCTTCGGCAGTAATCGACTCTGTGCATGGCAGAAAATGGGCCATTCGAGTTAGATGGTCTACTACAATCAGCACACTGTTAAAGCCGTTGCTCTCAGGCAAGTGTGTCAAGTAGTCAAGACCAACTGTGTGCCACGGTCTGGGTGGAACAGGCAATGGGTAAAGAGTCGCGGCCATCTGCGGTCGAATCTTCGCTCGTCGGCACACGACGCAGCGTTCACAAAAATCTTTCACGTCTTGGCGGATTCGTTTCCACCAGAATCTGTCGAGTGCTTTAGCAAGAGTGCTAGCAACTCCTCTGTGACCAGCTGACGAACTTTCGTGCAGCTCTGTGATCAATCTCAGTCGGAGCTCAGAGTTCTGTGGAATACAGAGGCGATTGAGACGCCAAAAGTACCCATCTCTGGCTTCTATCCGGCTGTCTCTTGTCCACTCACCATCGTCCCCATAAAACGAATCTCGTGAGAACCCCTCGCGAATGAGATCAGCGAACTCAGGGCTCAGCTGCAACGCGTTAACAGTCAGTGAATTTAACTGTGCGTCTTCAAACAGCAGCTGGGACTTCCGTCGTAATTCTCGATCTGACGGAACCTCGCCATCCCAAAATAAGGGTACTGTGGCCTGAGGTACGAAGTCTGGACGCCGGCTTAACGGGTCAGCTTCGTTCAGAGCTCCCTTGCGATATGCAAGTGTCATCGAGCCCACAAACGGTTGCAAATCCCGCAGGTATCTTGCTTGCCGCTTGTTCAGCCTGTTGTTCGGTTGCCTGAGCAGATGCCGCAGTGTGTCGTGGTCTGTTACGACAAGGAACTTAGAACAGCCTTCAAGATAGCACCTCCAATGCTTGACAGCTTCGCATACGGCCAAAGCTTCTAAGTCGTACGCAGAGTAAGTGTTACCACGCTCAGCTGGATTCAGCTTACGCGCCCAGTAAGAGACTGGTTGAAGACCGCCTCCTTGGTCTTGCAACAGGACTGCTGCAATCCCCACTGTTGAAGCATCTGTAGCTACGGTGAACGTCGCGTCCGAGCCGACCTCCGGAAGGATCAGGCATGGCGCGGAAATGAGCCGTAACTTGAGAGTCTCGAAGGCTTCCAAACAGGCAGGCGTCAGCGTAACCTTCTGTGGCTGGGACTTCCGCAGTAAGTCCGTCAATGGAGCCGTAAGGTCGCTAAAATGGTGTATAAATCTCGCATAGAAGTTGCAGAACTGTACGAAACTGCGAACCTCCTTCTGCGTCTTGGGCACTGGCCAGTCTGCAACGGCCTCGACTTTCTTTGTGGAAACCGAAATTTTCCCGGCTGACACAGTGTAGCCCAGATACTCCATTTCTTGCAATCCGAAAAAGCATTTCTTAAGGCGTAATTTCAGCCCTTCCTCCTTGAATCGCTGTAGCACTAGACGTAGGTGCTCCAGGTGCTCTTCCAGAGTTCGACTGTAGATACAGACGTCATCCAGGTAGACTGTCACGAACTTATGTAAAAAGTCGCGAAGAATGTCGTTCATCATCCTCTGAAATGTAGCTGGTGCATTGCACAGCCCAAACGGCATGGCGACCCATTCCATTAAGCCATCAGGGGTCTGAAAAGCCGTCTTGTGAACGTCCTGATCACGCACTCGAACTTGCCAGAATCCAGAAGCGAGGTCGAGGTGTGTGTAAAAATTCGCGTCCTTAAGTTCGTCCAGTGTGTCATCCACTCTCGGAAGTGGGTAAGCGTCCTTACGCGTAACCTCGTTAAGGCCACGGTAGTCAATGCACAGTCGTAGCGAGCCATCAGCCTTTCGCACAAAAAGAATTGGCGAGCCGAACTCACTGTAGCTGGGGCGTATCAAACCAGCTTCCACTGCGTCTTTAAGCTGTCGATTAAGCTCAGCGCGCTCTGCCGGTGACAATCGGTTCAGACGTTGACGTCGCATCGGGCCAGTTGTGTCAATGGGGTGATCCCACTGTCGGCTTACTGGCGGAGAGTCGACAGGTTGCAGTAACTCCGGGAAGTCTTCAAAGAGTAACGACCGGAAGTTGTCACGTTGTTCTGCTGTTAGTTCCTCTCCAGTGTGAAAGTCTTGATTGGTCGGCAGCTGACGTAAGTTCAATGACGTAAAAATCAGCATGACGTCCTCTGCTGCGGCGCGTCTTGCGCATGAGCTTTTGAACTTTCGTAGATGACAGTAGCAGACACTCAGGGCGTCGTTCCTCGAGTGTAGTCTCCACAGCTGTACCGTCCATCAGTGTAAAAATTCTGGTTGTACCAAATTGTAAAGAGGCCTGTTCGTCATCAAGCCATGGTAAACCCAGGATTAAATCAGCTGTACGTAAATCACGTAAGACATAAAAAGTCCGGTGAAACTCGTGTCGAGCCAGCTCAAAAGTGACGTCGCAGACTGTCGTAGAAGTCACTCGTTGTCCATTAGCGAGTCGAACTGGGGTTTTACTCGCAGACTTCCGAGTCTGTAAAGCAAAGCGTCGTACAAAGTCCTCTGACACAAAATCAAGTGTCGCAGCACAGTCCACTAATCCAGAAATTTGGTGTCCGCCATCAGGAGTTTTCACAGTCAGCTCAGCTCGAATTAACGGGCGAGCTTCCGTGAGGTCAGTCAGTAGTGCTGTAGCTGGCGAGGAAAATTGTTGCAGCGTAGCGATGGACTGTTCCGAGTCGTCTGTTGGTACAGGTACCGAGTCGGGTTGATCAGGTGCTGTAGATTCTGAAAGAGTCGTTAAACGCACAATCTGCGTCGACTAACCACAGCTGTACAGGCCAAGGGGCTGGAGCAACCACCTCCTGTTGCGCTGGGTTCTCCAGTGACTGACGTGTAAAAAGCTGTGTCCTTGCTGGGAATTCTTGATAGAGTTTCCAGTGCTTAGTCACCTGAGTAAATTTCGCCCACTTCGGTAGTACAAATACAGCCATCGTAGATGTCGGAGATGTTCGACGACAATCCTCAAAATGCTGCGCAATCTGCTCAGCTAACTCCCAGGGTGGGTTGATGAACACCCTCTCTCCTGTCAAGTCTCTGTCTAGAATCGAGTCACTCGGCGAACAGTGAGGTAAGTCACCGTGCGAGTTAAGACCTTCATCATCAGCACATCCCTCCAACGTGAAGTTGAATCGTGCATGCAGAGGGTCAAAGACTGAGTCAACCAGTTTCCAATCAACTGAACGTCTGGTTACAGGTTTACGACTCTGTCTCTGCTTAGTCTGACGACGACGACCTGCTACTTGCGTTACAGGTGTCGCAACTGTAGTCGATGGAGATGCCGAAGGTTTATCGACGACCTCTGTCGCTAGCAGTGTCTCAGAATGAACAGTAGATGTAGCCGGCTGCTCCAGTTCATTTGTAGAACAGCCTTGCCACCATCATTGCTTCTTAGGTTGCATTGGTGCCTTGCCTTTGAACTCCGGGCATTGGAACAAACGGTGTCCCTTCTTGTGGCACTTGAAGCAGAGTCCTTCGTCCATGTGTCGCTTACGCTCCTCAGCTGTCATTGCATTTGCGATTGAATTAAAATCTTCGCGGCCGGATGTTTGACCACGTCCACCATTGTTGCCACCACGACCACCATTGTTACCACCTCCACGTCCACGTCCGCGGCCTCGTCCACGGCCACCCTTGTTACGTTTCCAGACGTTAGAGGCTTCCTCAAAAGGGTCTTCAAGGTTGCGCTTGCGAGAGGACTGGGCAGATGGTCCAGCAGCAGACCTTGCATTGCCTAGTTCCGGCGAGTCTGTCACGACGTCATTCAGAAAGTTTTGTAGCTCCACGAGCGTAATCCGGTAACCTAGTTGAGCTCGGTGTGATCTAGCCAGTCTCTGGAGGTCCACGTTTGCAAGGCCAGTAATGAAGCGTACACACTGTAGCTCAGCTGTCAGGTCTTGACGAGAACGACGTAAGTAGTCGTTGTACTTCTTAGTAAAAAGCGCGTAACTCATCGTGTTGCTCTGCGTAAAAGTTAGCAAAGCGTTAATTGCGTCGTCCTGAATGTTCGGAAGAAACGTAGACTTGCGTATCTCCGCAACAAGCTCGTTGTACGTAGATGGAATTGGAGGCTGATTTTTCCGGTTCAACCACCATCCACCAAGGAGTCCAGAAAACTGTGAAGTAACCCAGAACACTGCATCGTACGAGTCAGCTGCAATCCCAAGCATTACAAAACGCTGAGGCTGAGCTTCGAGCCAATCCTCCAGTACAGGTGGGTCTTGACCATTCTGGTACGGTGAAGTAATTGCAGCCTTACGCTGAGTCTCCGTAAGAGTCACAGATAGTCCAGCAAAGTTTTGGGTAGGCATCGGCGTTCCCATTCGTAAATCTGTAGGTCCCACTCCAGTCAGTCGGTTGATGTGTCCAACAATCAGCAGCCAGACAGAACCAGAGTCGACCGTTGTAAACCGGGGGTACATGTGGAGCTGTCTCGGGATAGACGTGTCTTCATGCATGACTGGAACATGTTGTGTCATTGCTCGATAGAAAGATTCCCACTGAGCCACGTAACCAAAGTGAAGTAATTCACTCTTGTGCTTCTTAGCACGAAGTAACCCAGTCTGTGCAGGCGTAAGTGTCAGACCGTCAATGTTGATGGTTTCCGGGACGACGTAAGTGCCATCCGGATTAACTGTCGACTGTTCCAAAACAGCCTGCTCGACCTGAGCAGGTGTACGTAAGTTGCTCGTAGCAAACAGGACAGGAATAGACGCAGAGTACACGTAGACAAGCTGTCGTCCTTGAGGTAGCGTAACGTTAACAGGTTCACCACTCAACAGCGTCAAATCATCCGGTGTCAAAACAAGACCGGTCTCCTCGTGTAACTCGCGAATAGCAGCGTCGACAGGCTCTTCGTTAGGTAAGACAGAGCCAGCAGGGAACCAAGTTCTACCAGAACGAGGCTCACGCTGAAACACCAACTTCAAATCCGACGATTTAGTTCCTCCGACGTGAATTACCAAAACCACGTAATGTCCAGCTCCGAGAGAAGCCATCTCGACTCAAGCAAACAACTTCGAGCAGATCAACAAGCAACGAAAGCGTGCGTCGACCAAAGAGCTCCGAAACCAGTGTGGCGGTTAGCCTCTGAAAGCTAAACGCTAGCACAAATCTGTTCTAGTCTGTCTAGTTCTGTTGTTGCAAGATGGCAAAATGATGTTGTCGAGAGGCAATTGATGAAAGATGTTTCACTGCTGTACTTGGGCAGTAGATGTTGTAAATGAACAAAGGAATTGTTAAAAGGTTCTGTCACCTCCCTCTACTGCACTGGGCTTAAATAGGTTTCAGCCCAGACTAATCACGCCTGCAAGCTACGCTTACGTGTCAGGCGTTAGTGCTGCTCAACCGTCGTCATCCGCCTCGAGACGCGGCCTGCCTAGCATTGGGTCTCACGACGCGGCTCCTTCTGCATTGGAGAGCTCGCTCTGGCGCGTCATCTGGCTGGTTAGATTAATTATGCATATCTGTACGTACCGGGAGGTACTGGTCGTACTGTAGCATCAGCACCATTACAATATTGCAGTAGCGACGTACCCACGAGTATACGTCCATCCTGTGGAAAAGCACGAATTGATATCCGTAACGAGTACCTGTACAATGTCCTGCAATGTACTGTTGCAGGACTGTACTCGTCACATCAACGACCTTGAAAGATGAAGACGCAGAAATTAATCCATTTGTCAAAGAGGAACCAATACACCTTAAAGGGAAGACTCGCGCTCTTGTGTGCTTCGGCGCTATAGTGTTCCCCCCTCGTACCCCCGGGCTTCTTTGTTTACTAAAGGGGCCGATGGGGGACCGTTGTAGCGTGCTTGTGCCCAACACCCCGCCGCACACTTCAAACGGGCGGCCTCTTTCACTGTGCGTGCCTCCGTGATGCTATCCCCACGGGCACGCACTCTCTGTTTGTAGGTCCGGAATTATGATGGCCATAGACGACATGGGATAGGGCAGGAACTCCGTGGCCATATCCATCTTCGGCCGCAGGATACGGACATTTCACGAAACCCTCCCTATGTGGCTTCCAACGACGACGGGTGCCTAGGATGGACTCCGCCACACCGTGCCGCTCCTCCGGCTGAATCTCTGCTCCATAATGTTGTTCGCGTGCTTCCCCACCTCCGATTGGTTGCATGGTTGTAAGTAATTTAGGGTTAATGGATTTGTCCGGTCTCCCTAATCATTTTGCTTTACATATATGCGGTTTTTGGTTGACATAGGGACATGCATGTCGATTGACCGACAAACTTAGTAGTGACAAACCAAAATATATATACAATTAGTGAGGGATGTACAAAGATGCTTATTATAGATTCACATGCTTGGAAGATCGAATACATGACCACACACACACACACACACACACACACACACACACACACACACACACACACACACACACACACACACACACACACACACACGCACACACACACACACACACACACACACACACACACACACACACACACACACACACACACACACACACACACACACACACACACACACACACACACACACACACACACAACGGCGCACGCAAGCATTGTGACAGACATATAGACAGACTGAGTTTATTATATCAATACAGTGGAGTGCGAAGAAGCTGCTATAACTATTCAATATGCCGTTTTTGTCTCTAGCCCTACCAAAATCCCTATAATTAAAAAACCTTGCAGCTGGAGAGAATCGAGAGTCCTCCACTGCATTTTCTTGTAAAAAAATACCCACTAGAGAGTCGAAACGTCGGGATGGATACCCGTACAGCGGATTTCGGTAGTACAGGGCCCGCTTCGGGGGTACGGATATCTGCCGGTGCAGCGATACCTGTATCGCTACTGAGGCCGCCATTATAAAGATACGGTTTAGGGTTTAATTTATTTTAATTAACTACTACTGATTAAGAAGTGCACAGACCGAACTTCCTCACACCAACGATTCACTGCGTTGGTGACGTCTCTATCCGAAGAGTAGCTACAGTCCAGTGCTTGCCGCTGTGTTTCCCGCTGGACTCCTGGAGCTGTATGACGGTTAGATCTTGAAATCTAACGATACAACGGCCAAGCGGTCTCTTTGTGTGGGTGACTCCTTCTGAACGGTAGACCCAGGAGGATTCGGCGTTGCTGGGTCGAGGCGGAGGGATTTGCCGTAGCAGGCCACAAATATTAGATACGACTATATTCACAACCCCGGTAGTGCCATTAACGGCGGTCACCTCTCGTACGTAAGGGTACCCCAAGCTATTTAGACGCACTACGCATCATCCAGGTTGGGCGTCGTGGCCGTTTAACCGAGCTACGGGTAAGAACACGTTTGCCTGCCGTGTCGCACTGCAACACCTTTCACAGATGATTTTGTTATTGTCGGTGAATGGGCAAACACTCGTTTTTGTTGCCCTAGCCTCTTGAACCCCAACCTGCGCGGACAATGATTACCATGCGCGTAAGCATTGCCACTCTAAGCACCTGCGACCACATGGATGTTCATCGCTGAGAATTCCGAACGACCGTTCCTGTCCGCCGCTGATTGTATGCGGCTTGATCCATATTTCTGAAGCGATCTAACAATAAAATGCTCTGCTTTCGCCTTCCTTGCAGGAGATCGTAAAGCGACGAGGTCTACAGATCGAGGCGGGTAACTGGCACTCGGTATTCCACTGCCGCCCAGTGCGGCCGCTGTACAAAAAACTTGGCTGTTTTACTGCACGACCATGGACGAATTGCAGGCAATTGGGTCCCCCAGCTCAGCCGCCCCCCACTCCTCTCAGGTAAGCACCAAGTCTGGATAAATTGTAATAATGTAATTGCAGCTCCCGGCTGAAACATCACGTGGTCCCCGAGTCCCATACGTGTTTTCCATTGTTAAACCTGAACCAGCGAATTTATGAGATATATGTGTAAGTGTGTGCCTATAGGTAGTTGCCATGTACTCATACAGCGAGTCGGTGTTTTGGCCAGTGTGCTCCTAAGCGACCAGCAGGGTGATAATATTCGCCTAGCTCTAGGAATGAAATGTGGTCGGCGAGTTTCAATGAGCTTGAAACGCAGAGGTGACTGTACTCCCACGTCCGGTAGAGCACCGTCGGCATTGCAGGGGTTGCGGCGGCAACCGTCAGGTTTCGAATGTACTTGCCAGGCAGAGAAAACAGATCTTGGTAATCGTTTAGGGCCGCACTTTCTGCTGCCTTACGTTTCATCGACTGAGGTTATTGGGACGCGAAGGGTGTTTTCTCTAGTTGTGCATATCGTTTCTATTCCTCAACCTGGACGAGGCGGTGAGTGACCTAGGGGACAGCGGAACCCCCCCCCCCCCCCCCCCCCCCCCCCCTCCTCTAACCCCTCTGCGCATCATGTAGCCCATTTCAGTTACGACTCGTGTACTGTAACCACGCGAGTGGTTGAATGGAAGTGCCCCGAGAGGCTTCCAGCATTCATTCAGGTTCAGGGCGCCGTATCTCTACTGCAGGGGTCGATATCAGCACTGGTAGTAGTAACCTTTCACGTCGATACATAGATAAGAACTGGATATAGCACTGTTAAATTAAGTCTACCACATACAGAGCGCGCGGGCCTAATAAGGTAGGATACCGACGATATGTAGTTTTACTATCTGTGTACTAGTACGAGCGATAGCAGTATGACAATTTGATACTGCTACAATAAATAATGCGATGAGATGATGCGCGCGGGTACCTGTAATCCGCGCCGGCGCGCCTTCGCTGCTATTGCGAAAGATGTACGTTTTACTGTATGTTTGTCTTTGATCGTTTATGGCCATGTAGTAAAGTATTGGGGTGCAGGACCCCTTCCCGGTACGGATTAATGACACGGCCGAAACATGTACGTGCTATTGTACGTTTGTTGTTGATCTTTTTTCGGCCATTTAGTAAAGTATTGGCGTGCAGGACCCCTCCCCGATACCGATACCGAAATTAAAAAACCTTCTTACAAGAAAAAGTAGCGGAGACAGGAACGGGTGAATATCGCTATTTATATTTTATCAAATTTATTTTATATTTTATTTATATTTACATTTTATCAAATAAATAAAGCCCAAATCACCTTACCTGAATCGTGATTTGTAGTTTATCGCAGTGCTGATGCTGTGGTATGCCTTCCAGCTCCTCAGCCTTCGGCCTGTGGATTGGTTACAAGAAGAACAAGACAAGCACGGACAGGGAAAGAGAAAAAGACAAGCTTCGGCCTGTGGGGTTTATAATCGGCGGTGTAGCTGAGCCTTATTCTGTATTGCTTTCTTATTCCACTGCTTTGTTTGTATCGAATAAAAAACATCACACCAGATATGAAAACAATGCTGCTGCACTTTAATAGTTACGAGTAACCCGTAGTTGTGCCCGCCGTTCTTCATATTTTTGTGATTGTTCAAACGCAGACACTGTGTCTATCAATCTGTATTTTTGCAATCATAAGAATTATCCACAGAGGCTCATTTGCAGTGATGATACACACACACACACACACACACACACTCACACACCCCCCCCACACACACCAATCAACTCACACAAACACACACACACACAAACCCTTTCTCTCCCTCTACGTATTTTTGTAATCACTAAAATCATGCCATCGATTCTCCTATACCCATCGTAGCGATGCGCAGTATAGTTAAAGACTATCCCAACCCCTATCCCAATAAGTGCGCTATACACCAAGTCGATCTTTTTTCCAAATAAAATGTATCACATTTGAGTACCGAGTCTAATTGAGCTGATGATAAGGGGACACACAATGTCGGGTAGCTGTACTAACATTCCCAGCAGTAACTGTAGTCATTGCCGCCGGCAAGTTAAGTAAAGAATTGATCGAAAAATTATAGTAGGATTATTTGATCACCGGCACAGTACTTGTAGCGCTCTTGTATCGTCTTATGGGTAAGGATTACAATTACGCTGCCAATGTATTGGGGACCATTTGTGCCGTGCCTTGGACTCCATTACCCTCTCATTGTCACTCTTGCCCTCTTGGTCCCCCCCTCTCCCTTCTTTCCCTGTCCTCGTCCCTATAAATAGTGCTTCTTGTAATCGATACGACTCATTATTACGCTCCCAATCAAAGAAAATCGCGTACGGGTACTGATGAATATGATATGTACAAGCAACGCTACTGGTACTATCTACGCTATACGGTCCGTCCAAAAATACCTGAAAATTTATAAGTGTTTTTGATTTGACGTATCGGGTGAAGTTGTCGTCAAAAGACGAAAAGAAAAGAAATGAAATGAAATGGGGACATCAAACTGATGTGAATCCTTTTAAGAGCTAAATTTCGTGTCATCATGTGTTTGTTATGAGGTTATTTAATAATGCGAGTTTGTGTGGCTATTCTTTTGAGACAATTTAGCGTACCTTGGTACAGCGCTGACATAGCCGGGCGTATTTTGGCTGGGGTCTGAAATGCTTTGCACGTCCAGCAGTGAATTTTGCTCACTCCATGTCAACTTCAAGTATACGATTGCATTTATTGATATGCTTCAGTCTCATCCTCAATCATGCGATTGTAAGCATGCATGTCCGAATGTTCGATGTTTTCTATTATTTTCATCGCATTTAAGTATTTTCATGATTCCATAATGTTCGAAAGGTACCAATTCTGAGCAGCTCGTTTCCCGACAATTCGCAATGAGTTCGCGGAGCAATAGTGCTTGATTCGGAAACGGCTTCCGCGCTTCGCAGAATGGGCGGCGTGTCACCAATATTTGCTTTTTTTTTTAACTAGACTCGGTAGCATGTGTGGCTTAAGGAGATATCACATGTTGGAAAAGAGCATGGAAGTATTTCTCCCTCTGCATCCCCGAATGTGTGTGTGTGTGTGTGTGTGTGTGTGTGTATGTGTGTGTGTGGGTGTGTGTGTGTGTGGGTGGGTGGGTGGGTGAAATACGATGACAGACACAATATCGTGATGGGAAATGCGAGTAAGAGCTGCTGCCTGATGCAACCCCTTAGATTCGTTTTCGTCATTCTACCACGGATTAAAATCCACTCGTCAACATTCGATCCGAGCGGTGTCAGAATAGGATGCGGTGTCACCACATGAAATGCCACGATGCTGCAACATTGACTTAATATCACTTTTATCCTGACTGGTGTTCTGTGCTGTCTCGCGTATCGTTTGGCAGCATTTGAGGCGCATTGGCAGTCGCCATCAAGGGCTCCGCCTGCCCCCTCTGGACAGCGCTACAACAGAGCATCCCATCCAAAGCGCGAAATCGCCGTCAAGCGACGGCATCTCGCCGAAGGCGGATGGGCGACGGCTTTTGGTCTCGCTGCTGGACCCGATTACCAGTAACAAGCCTGGTCACCACAAACACGCGGGCGGAGGCCGATTTGTAGGAGCAGGGGCGGTCGAAGGCAGGACAGCAAGTGGCAGCATCACCTCTGCTTCGCTGGAAATGTTGGAGTCCCCGGGGGCTTGGAGGCGGATGCGACAAGTTGGGTCCACGGGCACGTTGCAGTTGGCTGACGAGGGTGTGTTCGCGAGACGGGTGTCTGTTACCGGCACGACTACGACATCGGGGCGCTCCTCGACGACGGACCAGCGACTCGTTCAATCCAGCCGAGCCTGTATTTCTCCATCACCCCAACCGCGGAATCGGCGCCCAGGCGGTCCCCGGTCGTCGCTGGGCACAGTCAAGAGCCCTAAAGCAAGTGCTCTGATGCCCAAAAGCGACAGCACGACGTCGCCACAGCAGACTGGCGCTAGCTATCGCGACAAGCCTGGCGGCTCGCTTTCCAAGATGCGCCGTCGTCGCACGACTACCGGGCCGGCCGACAAGCCTTCAGCCACTGTGCTCAATTCTTCTGCCCGCAGTCCAATCTCCAGCGGGGGATATGTTTTACCTTCCCCTTTCTTAGATAACGCCGCCCATGGCGACTCTTTGAATACAAGCGACCGGTCCCTGCAGTTGGACACCTCGCTGCCTCAACGACACCGCAGGCGACCCATCACCGCTCTTGATGGCGCCCAGTCGCTGACTCGTTCTTCTGATGGGGAGGCTGAGCTGAAGCATCGCTCGAGCGCTGACAGCGACGGCAGTGACAACGCCAGCGACAGAGTGAATGCTGCGAGTGTGTCGGCATGTCAAGAACACAGCGGCGTGATGAAAATCAAAATCCCGAAAGCACCGTCCGCCGTTGACAATGATTCGGTCGAGCAGCCGGAAAACGGGTATGATGATCTCCGACAGGTGTGTATAGATAAAGCACGGTCAACTCAGTGCGCCTTGACGGGCCGCCTGTGGCGTTCATTCCTCATATATATATATATATATACACACGTATAGAACGCGTGGCTGGCATGCTTCCCATGCAGATTTATCCCGGTGCTACCTGAAACAACGAGCTGTTATCTTGGTTGTCGCTTGATGTCCTCTTGCATGTGAACGCCCCACAGAAAGCGAAGACATTTGAAAGGACAGTCGAGGCTCTGTTCGGCCTGACGCCGCGCGATGGGAGTAGCGAGGACAAGTTCAAGCTCGCCCTGGAGAACATCAGCAAGCACGACGAGTGAGTAACACCTGCACTGATGTCTTGTGCTACTGATGTGTCGATGATACTGCCTTAATGCGTCCTCTAACCTTGGCAGTTCCAAAGAATAGCTCACAGAATAAACGATGCCGAAGCAGTGCTTGTGCGCCGCCTGTCACAGATCGAAAGAATGTGTTAATCCAGCAAAAGTAATGTAGCTGCATATGACACATGAGTAGATTGACGCACTTATACTGTTTTCTGCCACGGTGGCGCCATTGTGCTAGCTCCTTTGAGCTGACTGCATCGGGATATCTCTATCGTGCCATGATTCACGACTTGGAATGTTCATGTTGTGTTGCTCCGCGGCACACAGGAGCCCACACATTCAGGTTGAGAAGGGGGCAGTGAAGCCAGAGTCGGAAACGGAGCAGCAGGGGTATCATCAGCGGCGGCGGACTGGTGCTCGACGGGAATCGGAGCCAATAGCGGTTGATGCTAAGGTCAGTACGTTACTCACAGCTAGCTAATGGATGCAACTACTCTTTCTGTCTTCATCGTCACAACATTCCAAAGGGGCTATTGGGTTATGCTCGTCAATGTTTTCCCACACTCGCCCGGTCATGCTAACAGTTCCTTGTTACGGCTTGCTGTTGTGTGGCTGTGTCAGCAGGCGGGCTCAAGCTTTGCACGTATGTTGAAGAGGGCGTCACAGGTCTTGATCCAGCAGCAGCGTGCTGGAACGGCTGCTGCTACTAAGGCCAATAGAAAGGACAACGGTCTCGACACGGGCGGCAAACTGGTGTCCGACGCATCGAGCAACAATGCGACTTCCCCTTTCAGCACCGAGCGCAGCGACTTGATCATGGAGCGCGAGCTCGAGGCCGTGTTCGTATCGTTTGCGCTCTTTGGGAGGTGGGACGGCGACGCGATGGTGACGAGTCACGATTGCCAAGGAATGGTGTGCTCGCGCTTCCACGCGCTCTGCAAAGCCGCGGGGCTACTCAACGGTCGTATCTCGCCCTCCACGATACGGAATGTGTTCGAAGCCTACACCGACAAGGGGACCGCGCATTCCGTCATGTCCTTCCCGAACTTTGTCTGCGCGCTAGACGCGCTCGCAAGTGAGGCAATAACTATGCAGCCGGCGCATGTTTACCGCGTTGTGTCAGCACTCAACGTCGAAAAGCGCCTCTGCGTGCACAGCAATTGACCACCGATAGTTTCTTCCGTCGCCTACAACGCCTCCCATCTGTATACAGTTTTTTAATATTACAATAAGGATTAGGACTGCAATGAGAGACTTGCATCTCGAGGTCTGTAGAAAGCGGGAGCTACTTCGGTGTCAACGGCGATCATCGAGTTGTCATGTAATCACGACAGTCATTGCTAGTGACACGAGACTGCGTATTTTTAATTCTTGATTGAGGCGCATCAAGCACTTACGTAGGAGCGCAAGGCTGTCGGTGCAGCTCATGTTTGATTAAGTATGTCGGATACGACCAACAGTTTCGACTGAACTGATCACTGTCATCATGATCGGCGACAATGATACAATGACAACACAGTGAATGTCCGATAAACAATGCAATGCCCGTATTATATTAATAACCATGGATTCCGGCGCATTGCAATCCCGGCCTCCTTAACCTTCCCCCATTTTCTTTCCGTTACACGCCTCACCGTGCCGCCTCATGACTCGCAAGCCTGTCGGTACTACCACCACCACCTTCACGTGGCAGGCGTTGAGATAAGTGGCCATGCCATGCATTCTACGGGAGGAGTTTAAAAGTTGGTCCAACATGCGCGATCCCTTGCATGTGTACTTCCCGAACACATCGCTTGTGCACTCACGGAAGAGAGTTCATCGTGCACTTCTGTTCGACGCAAGCCCATGCTAGTATGGATAAAAAATACATGCATTGTGAATTGTATCACCTTCACGTAAATGTCACCACATTATGGTGTTGGTTGCTGAATTGTACCAAGTCGCGGCATCCATGTCATTTTCATTATGGCGGTTGTTGATGCCATCCCCCATTTAATCGATTGCATGTTGTTATTGAAACAAAAATATCGATGAATGCTATTGTGCATCACTCTAATATATCGATATCATACTCCAGCGGCGATAATAGTGCATGCACGCGCCATTCATTGAGCACATATGCACGTACGGTGCCAATAACTGACGGCGTAACTCTCAAGCAATCTAGTGTAGCTTAGTTATAGCTTAGTTAGGGCTCTTTAGTAACGGTCATCCGTAACAAAGCGGCGTAGCCAACTTATTTGTTTCGAAAATCAAACATGAGCGTCTTGAAGCATGCTTAAGTAACGGTGCGCACCGTACGTACATGCATGTATTATTGGTAATATAGTACATCGAACAATGTCGTCGAGCTTAAGAGTGACGCATGTGACTCCTAATGCATTCTTTCTATAGGAAAGTGCGGATAGTTAAGGAACGAATACATGTACATTGTTATGTAACGTACTGTAACATGACAATACTTGTCACACTCGTGTCCTCCCCCTCGAGATAAATCGGAAGTTTGTTGGAAGGGTGTTGAACTTAAGTCATACGACTTGGGCTCCAATCTTAAAGATTCGCAGGGACTCGGGAATGCGCGTTGGGAAGCGTGCATGCAGTCAATGTACGTTTGCGTAGGAGCAAAAGCGTGCCGCCGAGTGTCTTAAAAAAACTTTAACGCCTTGGTACGTTGTGCTTCGTTCAGTCTGTGCCAGACAAGTGGAACGTCGTCATCGTGCGTCATGAACAACAAGCATTTCGCTCGGCGTTATAAGATTTCTTGGGGACGCCACAATGGCACGCGTTTGCCAAGACTCATGCGTACATCGACTTCACGCACGCTCACTAAACGCACATTATTGAGTCCCATTAGTTGTTTTAGTAAAGGAGCCTAGACAACGGAGGTCAACCTCACGGTTGGCTTCACGAACTATCAAGAGGGGGGTACGAGTGTGACGAGTACAATCAGACAATAGTACAATGCATAACATTGTACGCGTACTCGTTACTAAATCCAATTCGTGCTTCTTCATCGGAAGGACGTACATCGTTGCTACGTCGTTGTTGCAATTTAGCGAGGGTACTGTTGTGTGTTGTACTACCAATACTTCCCGGTAGGTACATGTACGCACATTTAATCTGACTAGCCAGACGGCGCGCTGAACGAGATTCCAAATGCGGACGAGGTTAGTATACTTGCAACCGTTAGAGAGCCCTGGCACTTGGCACGAGGACCAAGCGAGAGAAGGTGCAAGCTAGCTAGGCGAAACCTATTAAAGCCTTGTGCATTAGAGGGAGGTGACAAAACGTATTTAAAATTCCTTAGCTCGATTACAAGCTATTGTTAAACACTAAACGGCCATACATTTTCTCATCTCTCCGTCCATATGCAATTCCACCTGGAGTGACAACAACAGCAAGCAGAACATAACATATTTGTGTCTAGTGTTAGCTCTGCGAAGGCGGCAAACTGCCACATGTCCGTGCTTATGAATTGGCGCGCTCTTTTGGCATGGTGGGCTGTGGGAAAGAGAAATAACACGGCATGTTCAAGCATCTCCGGCCAAGATGCCGAGATTGAGAGGTTCATCGCCACTTCTCCGGGCCTACTTCGAACTGCTCACAAATGCAAGAATAGTGAGATACCAGTGTTGCGGGCGTTATCCCTGAAAATCAGTGAATTTGGCGGACGTTTGGGTACTACATTTGTCGGTCGACAACGCATACCCTTGACCCAATACCTTGGTACGATCGGGGACCTGTACGTTTATGATGTCTAACAAATGTAAAATACGGGTACGATACGTGTTTGTGTTATCCAGCACTGATTATTTTCCCTTTATTTGTTTACACTCCTTCACAAAAGTCCGGACATGCATATAATATTAAAAAAGCATAAGCTAGTTATTAAGAACCCGCTCCTCTCTCATCACGTCAAGCACAACGACACCTAGGTATCGCCCAAGTGTAGGAGAGCCGGGAAGCAAGCAGCTAGCTGCCATCCGGTATGGTTAGACCTGAACTTGAAGCGAGTATTGTCGGTGGAGCTTGTCGAATTAAGCCCATAAATTCCCAAGAAATTGTCTAAACTACACACGTCGTTCTGAGCTTCACGTTTGAACATTGCTCATACCATGCTACGTATTAATCAGTTTTCCACATAAACTTATTTTTGGGAACTTGTTGGAGAGGGTTTGTAGGCGTGGGTGCCGTGTTGAGTGCGCGAGGTTTGGTTTGCGGGTGTGCGAATGGAGCACGGGAGTTCACGCCGCATGCACGGGTGATGTTTTAGGACAGCAAGCGAATAATGATCCACATGACGCAGGTTTGGATAAACACTGCACGACATAAGTAGGCGAGGGCGATTGGCTTTGGTGAGGGATGAGGTCCAACTTGGCCGGTTGGGACGTCAAGGGCGGTGTTTGGAATACTTGGGTATGTGCTTGTGCCAACCACACCCGCCCCATGCGTAGCACACGTCAGAAATTATGATTGTAGTTCAGTAGAAATGAAGAATTGGTAAACAAATATCGACAAACCTCACACAAATCGCCTCATGAGGTGAACCGATTTCGACGGGTGTTGCTTGGCATTGTGGCTTAGCTTTGCCGGAATATTGTGGAAATTATAATGATTCACAGAAAATTCGTTTGTTAGCGTTTGAAAACAAGTGTAAATGCGTTGAACGCGCATTAAAAGGCGCGTTCAACAGTATGTGTATCAAAATGTTTTGACCTTTTGCGAATAAGTTATGATCGTTTGAACACTGTGACCGAAAGCAACTTGCCCTTGGGTTGTGCGCATATCGGTGGTAAGTCTAAATACGCGATTTCGTGCATTTCCCCCACAGCGGCTTGTCAAAGACACCCTCCCTCCGTTGCGTATGAATTATATTTGCGCGACCGTCGCATAAACATTCATATTGCGGAGTTATGCCTGTAGGATACGTCTTGAACTACTGCGCATCGCTACGATGGGTACAGGAGCATTATTTCTGTGATTACACAAATACAGAGTAAGACACGACGGGTGTGTATGCATAATTACAAAAAATGCATAATGAGACAGCAGAAACTGTGTGTGTGTGTATGTGTGTGTGTGTGTGTGTGTGTGTGTG
This sequence comes from Tetraselmis chui, assembly GCA_026401115.1. Taxonomy (NCBI): domain Eukaryota; kingdom Viridiplantae; phylum Chlorophyta; class Chlorodendrophyceae; order Chlorodendrales; family Chlorodendraceae; genus Tetraselmis; species Tetraselmis chui. The sequence goes on from JAPMLY010000808.1 coordinate 134,890, forward strand.
TGTGTGTGTGTGTGTGTGTGTGTGTGTGTGTGTGTGTGTGTGTGTGTGTGTGTGTGTGTGTGTGTGTGTGTGTGTGTGTGTGTGTGTGTGTGTGTGTGTGTGTGTGTGTGTGTGTGTGTGTGTGTGTGTGTGTGTGTGTGTGTGTGTGTGTGTGTGTGTGTGTGTGTGTGTGTGTGTGTGTGTGTGTGTGTGTGTGTGTGTGTGTGTGTGTTTGTGAGTGTGTGTGTGTGTGAACAATTAGTATCACGACCATGGGCCACAATGGATTATCGTCATGATTACCAAAATACATAATGAGATACATCAGGTTATTTTGTTCATGATTACAAATAATACAATGAACGACAGGCACAAAGCACTACCTGTACGGGCCCCTCGTAAGTAAGGATTATCTTGTTACCCACTCCTTACCCCTACCAGCACTCGCCGTGCCGACTCACTTCCGTCGTGCCTAGTGCGAATCGCCCATAGAGGGTGCCGGTGAGGGTTTACCTGCCGCCAGTGTAATATTCCGGGGGCGCAAAAAATAAAGAAAGTTAAGGGCTTGCTGCTCAAGAGGACGGTGCACAGTGGAGAGGAGGCACATGTGGCTTCGTTCGACAATACAAGGCGACGACTGATTGACACGCAGTCAGGCAAAAAGCCGGGACTGCCCCTATCATTATTAGGCTATACGAGCAATGCCAAACCCGCATATGGCGTCCCCTCAGGCGAGTCCGGAGCAGGCGGCGCCGAGCCGGGCGTTCGCGTGGTTTGGGATGAGGAGGGGTGGTGGTGGTGGTAGTGGCGGTGGTGGGGGTAAATCGTCGCCCGGAACCTCGGAGCGGCGGATAGAAAAGATCGACCCAGTGGTAGACCTGCAGGTACGGGCCGCCGCGCATCCACACCCAACAACAGCTCATGAGCTCACTAGGGGGGCTTATCCTGTGGGATCACGCATTAAGACAGGCGGTGTGAGGGGTGGGGGGTCGGGCTATGGGCGGGTCTTTCTAAGCGGTCAAAGGTCTTTGTTGAACAGTGACGGGGAAAAATTATTGGCGCGGGTATGCTAACAGATAAAATGACAGACGTACGGCACCTTTCGACGCTTTGCGGCACTTAGTACCCGCACGGCGGATGACTTCTCTATCGAGGATGACTTTCCGTGGCAAAGCTCAATGATACCAACAATAGCTTTGGCCGGTTGGTGGGTAGCACGAGTCGTGTCGTGCTGTCAGCTGCTGTTGCGTAGAACACCACTCTCTCGCGCGCGCTGTGCGAGATCAAGTCACAGCGTTGCAGGTGACGGGATACTCGCGCTGCGGTCGCTGACGTCAGATGGTGTGGATATGTGGGTGTTTCGCAGGTGGGGAAGACGATGTGGGAGTCGGTGCCGCGCAACATGCGGACGGAGTTGTGGCTGTCGGTTCTCGCTCAGAACGGGCGAGGGCCCGCCTTGGGCTCACTCTACATGAAACTCCATAAAGCGGTGCCTCTCCCTCCCCTCCCTCCCTCCCTTCTTCCTCCTCATCATCTTAACTGCTTACATCTGCCACCAAATGGGCCATCTGCTGTGGCGATGACTGGATGTGATTCAGAGGAAGGGGGGGGAGGGGAGCAAGGGTAGGCAAGGGTGAGGTCATTCCTGACCAGTGGTTGGTGTGTTGCGTGGTCAGGTGGTACCACTTGACGTCAAAGAGGCCATCTTCAAAGACGTCAGTCGGAGCTTCCCAACGCACGAATTGTAAGAGCCCACAGCAATGCGCCACATGCACCAGCTCCCCTCCATTATTGCCAATGCTTGTCTGCGCTTACACACGCGCTGTGTGGTGCTTCCATTGCAGCTTTCGCGACAAGCATAATCAAAAGGCGTTGTACAATCTGCTGCGAGCGTACGCTGCCTATGACCCTGAAATTGGCTACTGTCAGGTGCGTTGATTTGCTGTGCGATTTCTCCGCGCAGTGCGTGTGCGCGCGCGCGCGCGTGTGTGTGTGTGTGTGTGTGTGTGTGTGTGTTTATGTGTATGTGTATGTGTGTGTGTGTCTGCGTGCGTGCTTGTGTGTGCGTACGTGAGTGAGAGTGTGTGTTTGTGTGTATGAGAGAGAGACGGAGAGAAAGAGAGAGCTTGTGTGTATGTATGTTAAGTGTGTGAGAGAGAGAGAGAGAGAGAGAGAGAGAGAGAGAGAGAGAGAGAGAGAGAGAGAGAGAGAGAGAGAGAGAGCGAGAGAGAGAGAGAGAGAGAGAGAGAGAGAGAGAGAGAGAGAGAGTTTGTGTGCATGTGCGTCGCTTCGGGGATGGGGAGATATGGGGGGGGGGGGGGAGGAGTGGGGAGCTGACGCCTGATGGTACGGGATGACAATGCACGAGCAGGGGATGAACTTTGTGGCGGCTGCTTTGCTACTGTATCTGTCGCCGCGGGAGAGCGACGCCTTTGCGGCGATGGTTGTGCTGATGCAGGAGAGGGGCCTGCGCGGGCAGTACACGCACGACATGCGCATGCTGCAGGTCAGGCTCGCCCTCCTATTTGTCTCACTCTCATTTCCGCCTATTTTCAAACATAGTATCATGATGAGAACTGCTTGTGCATGTGGGTGTGTTGCTAGAAGGTGAAGGAAGTGAGGTGGTTCCTTGTGTGCAGGCTTTGTTCGAGTGAAAAGCGATTTGTCATGTGCGTGTAATTTTCTACTGATCTATGAGTGTAAGCATTGGTGTGTGTGTGTGTGTGTGTTTGTTTATTTGTGCGTTTGTGTGTGTGTGTGTGTGTGTGTGTGTGTGTGTGTGTGTGCGTGTGTGTGTGTGTGTGCGTTTGTGTATGTGCGCGCGCGCGCGTGTGTGTTTGTGTGTGTGTTTTGCTGGAATTGCTTGGCATGGGGCTTTGCGTTTGAGACCTGCATTCGGGTGGTGGCAGGTCCGGCTATGGCAGATGGGGCAGCTGATGCCTGCCCGACTGTTGACGCACCTGGAGTCGCACGGCGTTTTGACAGCCCTGTTCGCCTCCTCATGGTTCCTCACCCTATTCGCCTCAGAATTTCCGCTCAGCTTTGTTGGGCGATTACTGGACGTGCTTCTTTCTGCCACGGACGACTCGGTCCTGATGAAGGTAAGGCCGCTTCTCTACATGGTGGAAACAAAGGTTTTTGAAACGGAAATACACACCTTTCATTAGTGCGCACATATGCACACAAACACACACGCGCTCACTGGCTCACACACTCACGCACCCACGCGCGTTAATCTGCACTCCCACACATTTCACACAAATAGTTTGATTGGCACACACACACACACACACACACACACACACACACACACACACACATTGCCAACATTCAGGGGGTACGCACTTGCTTTTCAAGCACTGCGCTGCTGGTATTGCAGGTGGCATTACGCATTATGTCTGAGCTGGAGGCGGAGCTGCTGCAACATAAAGACATGGAGGGCATCATCACGCTGATCAAAACGGTACCTCCCAAGTGGGGACAGGAGAAGCTGCGCTGTGTGCTGAGCGACGCGCTGTGTCACACGTGGGACGGCGAAGAAGCGGCAATGTATGCATGCAGCAAACAGGCGGAGACGGTACGCGAGGCGGTGGATCGCACAGACCGTATGAGGACGGAAGCTGCCGATCTGTTGGCCTCGGGGGTCAGTGCCTCGCCGGCCCCCTCTTTTTCTGTGTCACGTCATAGTGCTGGTCAGAGGTGGGAAGGGAAGGAGGGAGAAGGGGGCGGGCTGAAGTGGTGAAAGACTATGTTGTGTTCTCGTCAGGCCAATGAAGTGGACGGGGAGAGCCCGGGGGAGAGGTATGACCGGCGCTCATCCACCAGCACGCCCAGCAAGGCAACACCCTCCAAGGTAAGGTGTTAACTTCTTAGTTCGTAATTCATTCACATGATCGTCACCGCGCTACGATCCATTTTTTGTGCCGTTTGTTTGAGGGAGGAATATAATTGCGCATGTGTACGGAAACCTGTCAGCATCTTACTTTTGCAGTGCTGGTGGTGGCCTGTGTGTGTGTGTGTGTGTGTGTGTGTGTGTGTGTTTGTGGAATTGTGTGCATGTGTATGTAGGGGTGTTTGTGGAAGTGTGTGTGTATGTTTGTGGCAATATGACATGTCTTCATACGTTAATGGCTGTCTGAATGGATGTATATGCTGTGAGGTGGATCACGTTCTGGGTTGATGTGCGTGCGCGAAAAGGGAAAGCAAAGAGAGAAACTCTGTGGCTATGACTGCGATTGTGTCCGCCTTAACATGGCACAGGTTGTTTGTGTCTGTGATTGTGTGTATACTCTATTTTATACTGAGAGCGTCACCAGTTCGACCTTTAAGTCCTATTTCGACATGGCACTAATCTGATACGTAACCCTGCTAGAAGAGTGCAGTCTAGCAGTGTTCTCATCTGCCTCACTGGTTGTTGACTCGCGTTGGCTTGTGTGTGTCGTTTGGTGGTGGCCACTCGACAGGGGAGCAAAGCAGCCACACCGTCCAAGGCGACCGGCCACTCCCACATACCCCGACTCAACCCCCCACCCTCGTCCTCCGCGTCATCCTCGCCCTCCCCCTTGCGAGGCACGCGGCCGGCGGAGGCGACGCCGGCGGAGGGCGGCAGCGTGTGGAGCGTTCTGAGTAGCCTGGAGGAGGAAGGGGGAGGGATGGCGGCCGGGATGGGGGGCAGCGAGAGCGAGAGTGCGACGGAGAAGGGGATCGCGGCGGCGCTCGCGACGCCGCTCGGGGGAGAACTGGCGTCGCTGGGGCTGCACGCCAGTCTGCACGAGTCGCGGGAGCAGAGCTGCGGCAGCTTTATTAGGTCGGGTAGTGGTGGTGGGAGGGGGAACCCAACGGGGCAGCAGTTGCCGGCGCACTTCGACTCTTTCGGCAGCTTCAAGGCCGCCCCCTCTCTGTCACCATCCCCCTCCCCAACTGCCTCCCCTGCCCCGTCCACCAGCGAGGCGTCTCTTACGGCCGCGATTTTGGAGTCGCTGGAGACGGACATCCGTCGCCCAGCCGCGCGTCCTTCCTCGCGTCCTGTGTCGATGAAGGAGCTCGCTGCGAAGGGGGGCGGGGGTGGCGGGGCGGGGGAGGGCGAGGGTGCCGGGCAGCCAACTGCGGTACACATCGCAGCCATGTTGCGA
>JAPMLY010000808.1:145000-163141 GCA_026401115.1 Tetraselmis chui
GGCCAAACACGCAGTGCTTCCCGTCCAAGTGCGCAGCAGCGGCAAAGGTAATGAAAAACTGCGGCGATGACATGCATGCAATCGATTTTGATCGTGCCATTCCCGTAATTAATTGGGAAGGAAAAAGAAACCGAAGCTTTGGACAAATGATGCATAGCAATAACTGCGCGATGTGGAAATGCTGGTATCCACTTCACAATACATTATGCTCGGCATTGACGTGTCCGCCATATCAAGAATATAATTGCACATTCGTATGTGACAACTACCATGACATGCGAATGTAGAATGCTCACTGTGTATATTTATGTACTACTTTCATTGTGTATGTTCGGCAACCGATTCTTCAAAAAGAGAGAGAGAGGAGAGATTTCGTTATATGAGACGCCATTTACCCAAACTCGACGCATCGCTTGTATAGTCGCTATTATTTTGAGTAAGGGAAGATTCGAGCGGAGACGCGGAGTGATAATGAAAATACACGATATGATCATTTGGTTAGCAAGTTATTCCTAGAGCCCGTATCAATAACGCCCCTTGCCTTGACCGCCGAAGTCCTCTGTACCAAGAAGCCGTGCCTCGTCCCCTTCCCAAATCCCAATAAGACGTCCAGTAGTAAAAAAATCTAAAAAAAAAATAGCCCCAGCGTGCCCATTAAGATTGATATGGGGCCCTTATTCAAAAGAATTCATTGGACGGCAGGGGGGGCGCTAATAAACTTGGGGTAAGGGCGACGAAAGATACCGAGCATGAAGGAATCGCTAAACATAAGTGTGAGTGACATGCAATGTACACGACCGCAGCATTATCGAATCTGCGTTTCAACGGTACCTTGAACGGCTGTATCCTTCCTGTTGCAAGCCCACTTCGGTGGCGCTTACATAGGAACGGTGAAATAATACAAAGATTATACCAGGGATAAGTGATTAAATGGTAGCTCGTCATCGACTAACTAACTATCTATCTATAAAACAAAAACGAACAAAATACATGGATTTCTTTCTTGCAGTAAAAGCATGGCGATGCAATTAAACCAACACGACCATGACAAAATAGAAGAAATGGCGAAATTAAGGGCGGTTTCGTTAAAGTGGTGTGCCTTTTGACGTCGTTGTATCCTATTTTCCTCCTTCCAAGAAGAAAAAAAGACAGAGAAAAAGAGCAACATACACCCACGCACGTTATCATTCCGCGATTGTGTCATCCCATGCACTCCATCGCGGCGGGGCGGGGGGGCCCGGGGGTGCAATAGTGCCCCGCCCCACCTTCTTGTTCGAGAACGTACCGCAACACAGTGCGGCGCGCTGCTCGACGAGCGGTTCACATGGAGGTCATGAACCTTAGATCCTATTAATACGGCATGATATATATTCCATGTATACACGACTTAGCATAATATAAATCGGAATTTCAATAGTCTATGCGCGGCGACGCCATGGTGACGACGCGTATGCATAAACGACGCCGATTGTGGAAACTTGAAAACGGCGCGTCGTGTTGTTGGTATAATTCTCGATTTCGTGTATGCGTCCCACATACAAAAGATTCAATTTCGTCTGCATCATCAAAAATAGTGAAATGATAATGCGCAAAACAATAAAGTGAAATAAAACATATAAGCAATGCTCCCAAATACAAGACGCAAGCGGTTGTTGCCGACGACCGTTGTACATGCACGACGACCGATACACAATACCGACACCTTCTATAACACCCCTTGGAATAATTGGGGCGGTTTAGAAGGGGTGGACAGCACGCAGGGATGGGGGTGAGTTCTCATAGTGTACGTGCCTGGCTGCCGTTGGTGTGACGGCCGCTATTGGCCATGGAGAGCAGCCCGCGGGTGGTGTGCTTGTGAGTGAAGTTTTCGTCGTCAAAATTCCCGCCGTACACGCTCTCTGCGCCACTGCCGTCCCCACGTTGAAAGTCACCCCCTACGAGCACATGAGCGCGCCGCCGCCCATCCCTCGTCAACAAGGGCAGACATCAATCACTAGAGACCAATACCGGAAAGCAATTTAAAAGGCAGCGGTAGCGCGCGCCTGCCACTTCCATACATGGCCACAATCTTCCACCATACTCATAATCTATATATTTCAAAATAACAAGCAACCCGTAGTTGTACTAGAACACGGCCTTTGTACTCTGTTAGCACTAGCATCCCGTTGCCTAGTGCTTATGTACAAGATCGCTATTTGTCATCCTAGGACTTGGTGTTATACTATTCGCGGTACTCTATTCCCTATTAGTGCCTTCGCCGGTCGCCATCTTTGTCCTCTCACTTGTGGGCTCCCTTGTGGGGTTGGCACTACCCTACGTACAACCATCTACTTCCATCTCCAACATGCTCATGCTCTTATTCGCATGTACTACCTAGCGCTTAGGTCGACATTTATACCCCATGTGTTCAACTGTTCATCAACGCGTCCTTATACTTATCGCGTTTATCCCACGCTAATGGCTATCCCTACGATATGTTGATGCCAGATATCAATATCGAATAATAATTGTTGAGCCAAGGTAAGTACAAACACACAAACAAACACATACACATACACAAACACATGCACACATACGTACAAACGAAGATACGATTCGAAAAAAAGGGAAACATACAAACAAATACAAATAAAGACAAATAAACAAAAATGATCATTATAATGGGAAAATGCAGGATTGCACCAATTAGGGGACATAGAATTATGGGATATTGCCTCCAAGAAGCGCTTACCTTGGGCCATAAAGCCGGGGATAATGCGGTGGAAGGGACAGTCCAAGAACGAGAGTAGCAACCCCTACAATACAATAATAAGTTATCGAAGGGGCGATATGAAACTCATGAAATCCTTCCTCAAAACAGAGGTTGTCGTTGCGCAAGTAGGCGAGACGCGAAAGACGACCAACTCCATGCCACTCGACCTACTGTTTTCTCGCCTCGTCCCGAAAGCCCAACGCAGAGCAGCCGGAAGTTCTCCGCGGTCCGTGGGCAGTCTTGCGTGAAGAGCTCTATCTCAATCTGGAACCGCATCAACTCGGTGGGTTCAAACCGCAAATCTTGTTTAAGTAATTCCCCTGAATGTGTAGTAAGTGAATGGGGGGTACATACATGGGTATGGGTGTAAATGCGTGTGTGTGTGTGTGTGTGTGTGTGTGTGTGTGTGTGTGTGTGTGTGTGTGTGTGTGTGTGTGTGAGAGAGAGTGTGTGTCATCAGCCCAATGAGATTGAAGATTTGAAATGTGACATTGTGGTTGGTAAAAGATTTTAGGTGGGAGAAGTATCGTCAAGTTCTTTAGAGTGTATAATAAATCGAAGTGTCATCTCAATGATTTATGAGGCGCTGGTTGTCGCCTCCACGTATTGCGTTTTTGGCGTTACGTCGGAGTTTCTTCTTTTTTCATGTGCTTATCCGTTTGTCTGCTAGGTTTGTGCACAATATAGTGCTTCGCTTTCCTTTGTTTTGGATTCCGTGACCCTCTTGACACTATTACTCTCTTGGTTCCCCTCCCCCTTTCCATGTCCTCGTGTCCATTGTGCTTCTTGTAATGAAAAATACTGCAGTGGTAGAGGATAATGCGATGCGCCGTTAAGTATAAGCATCATTAATATGTGTATGAATGCAGGTACATCAGTAACATTACAACAACTCACCTGTACAATTAAAACATTCAAAATGAATAAATGATATAGCGCAGAAATCATGCTACATTAGTCTGCTAAAATCAATTGTGTGTGTGTGTGTGTGTGTGTGTGTGTGTGGGTGTGTGTGCGTGTGTGTGTGTGTGTGTGTGTGTGTGTGTGTGTGTGTGTGTGTCCCCGTATCATCAGCTCGATGGGATTCGATAGTAAAAACACGATTTTACTGCTTACATAAATGCAAATGGATGGTGTATTGCGCACATATTTGGATAGGAATTTGGATACGTCTTAAACTACTGCGCATCGCTAATATGGGTACAGGAGCACTATTCTAATGATTACAAAATACACAGTGAGAGAGAGCATAGTGTGTGCATCATCACAATCTGTGTGTGTGTGTGTGTGTGTGTGTGTGATAAGCAATGTGTGTGTGTGTGTGTGTGTGTGTGTGTGTGTGTGTGTGTGTGTATGAGAGAGAGAGAGAGGGGGGAGATGTGTGTGTGTGTGTGTGTGTGTGTGTGTATGTGTGTGTGTGTGTGTGTGTGTGTGTGTGATAAGCAATGTGTGTGTGTGTGTGTGTATGAGAGAGAGAGAGAGAGGGGGGAGATGTGTGTGTGTGTGTGTGTGTGTGTGTGTGTGTGTGTGTGTGTGTGTGTGTGTGTGCGAAACCAACAGAAAGATAGTATTAAGGCACAACTATGGGCCTCTCGTGATAACTATAATCCTTACACCTGCATTGCGTTTTTCATACTTAACATAGCCAGCATCCGAGACAATGCCAGAAAGAAGAAAGAATGCAGCGTTCATCCCCGTCCACGTTCCTTTCACTGCTTCTTGTAATTACCCTACCCGGTACCGGCCTGGGTAGCACTACTCAGGTTCGATATGATCCGCGTGTCAGTAAATTACGGAGAGAAATTTTCCAAACCAGCGACAGAACGACCGGATAAGAAGGAGAATGTATATATTATTCGAGTTCAGATTTTGTTTTGGGCCTCCTCCTGCCCGTAGAAGGCATCCATCCTCTTTAAATAAATGTTCTCGCGGATATAATGTTTCCGGACGTATTATAAAGACACAGTCGTTGCGGACGACGAAGTCGGAGGTGCCGAACTACACGACTAGGCGGTCGGAAGCGTGCGGACCTTGGTCACCGGTTACGAGTCTGAAGGGGGGCAAAGAAACTGCAGACGAGAAGTATGAGAACGGGGGTTGGTAAAGGGGATACCCGTCCGGCTGGCTTTCCCTTCAGGACGTGCGTGCCGCCGATGACGATATCAAGAAACACGGCCGTCTGCGGCGCTGACACCCCCTGTGCGGCGCAGTCCAGCGATCGAGTCAGCAAGCGGCGACCAACACTTTTCACCAGGGGATGAGCGGGGCGGTGGGGTCGAGCCCTCAACCTGAATGGAAGAGCCCCCACCAAACACGTCGCGCGCAGATCTGATCCCAGGGCTCTCGGAACTACACGCGCAGGGAAACGCAGCGTAAAGCACGGGTGTTAATGCGCAAGTATTCAGTGCATGTCGCAGCGTCAGGGCTGGCCGACATCCCTTCATCCCTGCAAAGGTATTGCCCAGTCCCCCTAGCGAGACACGCAGGGGGGGGGGGGGGGGGGGGGGTAGTGAAGCTACCTCTGCAGCGCTTTCTCGCCCACTTTCACAGTTTGGCTATCGTCGCGTGCCACTTCATCTGGATCTGATTCGTCGAGCTGTTGTCGCGGCGGGGACGGCGAGGTGCGCTCCAGTTCCAACTGCCACGCCCGCTTCTCCTTCTTCTCTGGAGCCGGGCCCCGTCGCCGTCCAGCACCACGTCCGCCACGCCTCAACATTGTTAAAAGTTTTTTGGAGTTCCGTACTAGCGGCAACTCGCCCCCTGCAGCGTATCGAGTCGCGGGGCAACAAACGGCGTGTGTTTCACTGTCCTCGAGGACCCCAAGCTTTACTCAAAAAATTTGCCCCCATCCGCGTAAGAGGGGCTGTTGGTTGTAAGGATTGATGGGAGGGCAGCGGGGGCAGACTGTTTTTTCTACCATGGCAATCTCTTGGACCACAAAGATTTCAAAGATCTGATTACAAATTTGCAGACGACGCCGATAAGGACCAATAGAAGGTGTTGTCGTGGTAATCAATTAGACTCTCGGGAGACGAGCATTCAGGGACAACTCGTCCGGGCTATTTGCCTAGCTGCACCACATCCGAGTCTCCTCAAACTCAGACGTGCTGGATGAATGCAATCCTTAACAACGTGAATAGCCTCCAACTAAATTGGGGGGTGCCCTGGCCCCCTCCCGATCAGAGCGATGCCATGGGGCCCTCGCCAGCATGCAAGGGTGGAGTGGTGTGCATCACACGGCCCTGCATCGCATGCTGCCTGGAGTGTGGACCGTCGACAGCGGAGGGAGGGGCGGCGGTGAGGGCGCTCTGGACGTTGAATCTGTAATCTTGATTGACAGGTGAAACACAACCCCACCGCGCAGAGACAGAATGCCCGTCACTGCGACAGGGTCACATGAGGCCTGCTTTATAATTCAATGGTGGCAACTTTTGGCTAACGCTGCCGCTACGACCCACTTCGCACGCCGATTCTCAGTCGATCGCTGAGAATGCGGCACTAAACACGAATCATTGCGTTGCGAATGGGTTTTCGCATTTTCCTATTTTTCTGTGTTTTTCCCTTTTAAGGAGCGCCGCATTCTCAGCGGTTGCTCCTGTCAAGAGCTCCTCTTTGGGGAGGGTGGAGGCCGAGAAGCGCCTAGACGCAGAGACGGGAGCGCAGGGGCTGTTCCATCGGCGGCAGTCCCATCATCTTCCGCAGTCGATCACCGATGCGGTCATAAAAGACGACGCCGGTCTTCCACCCCTTCCGAAACGCGCGCAGGGCGGCCTTCTGCTTGCAGGTGCGCTCAGAGGAGAAGCGCATAAACTCGCCGTACGCGTTCCACGCCATGGGGCCCAGCAGGGGGCCAAGCACGAGGGCGACGAGCACGATGGAGGAGTACCAGGTGGCGGAGACGTAGAGCGCGCGCTCGCTGTCCCATCCGCGGTAGGGCGGGATGTAGGAGCGCGCAATGAGGCTGGTCACCAGCACCACCAGCACCATCGCAATCGCGATACCGTACCTGGAGAGCCACAGCAACATGGGGGCAGACAGAGCGTCAGACAGAGTCCAGGAAGAAGTAACACAGAAATTGAAACAATCAAGAGACCCGTTTTGTTTCTTTTTTAGGTAATTCCATCAGGACATAAAAGCCATTCAGAGGGCAGCGCCGCGGCATCATAGAGGTGCATGGCGGGATCGTGCTAAACCTCGAGGTGCTGGTGGGGGGTGAGAGGGTTGTGAGAGGGTGGGACTCACAGAATTTCGACAAAGTGTCCATCCACAAAGTCTCCAAATTCGGCAGTCCTGCAAAAATAGGAAAAATGAGGGTCAGTGGCAGCGCCAGGGTCAGAGGGAATGGGCAGAGGGGTGTGGGGGGTGACATGAAAATCATTAGAGGAGAAAATTGGGAGTTGGTGGGTGTGTGGGGAAAGTGGAGCGATATGAAGTTGTGAGCGTGTGTAAAATATACGGCAATAAATAGTCGTGAGTTACTTACAAGTCGTCCAGTGCGCCAAGGAGACCATCGTCCTGCACGGTGGGCGTTTGGGGGCGTGGTGAGCTGACGCGACCCGGGGGAGGAGAGCCGTTTGGGGAGCGCCGGCGCGGGGAGCCGGAACCACCGTTAGCGGCGAGACTGCGCTTTGCGGCGCGCGCGAAAGGGGACCGGCTGCCACGGGTACCGCCGGTCGGGCTGCCGGCAGCGCTACTGGAGGGGCTGGCTGGGTTGCTGCTGTCAAACCCACCGGGACGCCGCACCGCCCGGAGACGAAAGTCAGTAGGACTCAACGGATCGGCTGCGCTGTCCATTGCACCCTGGCGGCCGGGGCTGCCGGGGTAGTAGCCGCTGCTGCTCTTTTTCGTGTTCACGAGAGGGTCCATATATCCCGACATGTGAGTTTCCCGCGGCAGTGCGGGGCCCCTTGCTGCAAAGTACTTTGTGCAATACGTACGTTAAACTAAACCGGTGCGCGTGCTCGCGTTATAGCGAGCGCACGGTCCGCAGAACAAACAAGAGTTTCTAGCTACTACACACCCGTGTTCGCGTGACGAGCGAGAGGCACAAGCACGAGGAGGAGTATGCTGAGTGTAGAGTTGACACCGCAAAACAGCACCAGCAGTGAGGTCGTGGCGGCGAGAAGTGATCAATTGAGGCGCTGGCGCGACTGGTCGCTATCCAGTGGTCAGCAGTAGACAGTACGTACACCCAGGTGCCTCGGGTAGTACCCGTACTGCTATCTGTAGTTTGTGCAGTAAACTCAGCGACTCTCATCCTCGTCCGCGCATGTCGTCGTACGGGTAGCATAAGCAGACTCGATCGCGATTTATGCAATCTCCACGTACGCATCCGTAGCACGCAAGGCAAACGTACATCAAGAGACGGAATTTTACAAATAGACTACCATTAAGTACTCTCGAGGGGTACTATTCCCGCGTCATCCGGGGGTTGACGTATTTATTAGAAGGCGCCAAATCCGCGCTGCACCTCGTCGATGTACAGTCGCTACTCGACCCATCGTGTCGTGTACAGTACCCACTTACTAGGTACTTGTACTTGTACGTGTATCCGTAACATTGTCATCTGCTTATTCGCCTCGCGCTCGTATCGTCGTCGACTCATCGCAGGATTTATGTAACAAACTTCTTACAAAATAAGCAGCGAGGGCCAACAAGCAAAAAGAAGACAAGGGGAAAAAACCTAAGCCCGAGGAGCAGGAAGGCATGCCACAGCATCAGCACGTCGCAGGATTTATCGATCGCTTACTGTCTTATCGGAGCATCCTGTTAGCATCCTGGGCGCTGCCAAGTAAACCCTCAAAATTCGGTATCCTTAGTGCAATTATTGTACACTATTTGTGTATCGCTATGCACGGGCCGGCTTTTAGGCGCATTGTGTCAATCTTCGCGGGTACATTCTTACGGAGGCGGGAAGCGATCGGGAAGGATAGAGGCAGCATGCGCCTGCGGAAAGGGGGGGGGGGGGGGGGGGGGGGTAGGGAGTACAAGCCACCGGATGCACGAGGGGATGTTGGCCACTCATCAGGGATGGAAGGATCGAAGTGGCACAGACGATCTGCCTTATGGAAGGCGATGCAAGGGCTAGCGAGAACGACGCGCGTGTCTAGCATCCACACAAGCCAAGCAAGGGAGTCTGGAGAATAACCAACGAATACGCCTTCACGCGCAGAAGGATCATACTTCGGACGAGTGGCACGAGGGGCATGCACAAAGGCCGGGCAGCCGAAGTGCGCAGGTAGGAGAGATAAAGAGTGGCACCCGTGAGGTGCCGGAGGGGAATGTCGTTGACACCTCGACGAAAGGTGCGACTATGGAGGTGGATTGCCACAGCCATAACAAACTCTCAGAAGTATGACGCCAAGCATGCGTAGTCAAAAACACACCATTCATGTCATATCTTAGCCCATTTATCTAAGTGCCAGCATGTGACATTATCTATTTCGTCTAAATGGTACATGTATCTTAGCGGCTATACCTTGATGTCCTTCTTCCCGGTTTCGATGACACCACCGTCGATGCACATGCATGGAAGGGTGATGTAGTGTGCCGGGTCGAGCCCATATTGGGGCATGCACATATCGCGGAATGCCTCGAACACGTCATCCACGAGCATCACGTCGGCCTCCAAGTACATGTCGTGGTAGTCATGGAAAGTCGTGCAGCCGAACCGCTCCCACACCCATTGAGCTTGGGTGTATTCTTCATCCGAGCACTGCTCGCCTGACAAGTCGTTGAAAAATCCTCTTGGGACGGCAACACGGTGTGTTCCAGCTTAGCCACCGAGTCAAACCACTTGTAGGGAAACACGCCCTTGCGGGTCACACGGATGAGTTCGTCCTCACTCAGTCCTTTCAGGCTGAAGACCTTGTGAAAGCACGGTGCATTCTTCGGGTCGTCACCAATCAGGTTGTTGGAGAGGGTAGCCAGCCCGGAATTCAGGAACGAGATGATGTCCAAGAACCGGTGGCCTCGAAAATTCACCATCTTGTACTTCTCGTTGTTGTCCGGGATCGCCGATAGCATCACATTCTCGGTGTCTTCCAGGCGGGAGATGGGTCGGATGATGAAGTGGTTGTCGTAGCCCTTACCGTTGTGGAAAAACACCGGGATCTCCACCTTGCGAATCCATGTGCGGAGGTTGCAGTCAGCGTGGCACGCGCCTATGCAGTCCCCGGTCTTGTGGTCGTGGTGGCGGACATTGAGCTTATTATTTTTGCATGCTCCAAGCCCCTTCTTGCACTCACAACAAGCGTCGGCCTCAGCGTGCTCTTCTTCGTCTTCATGGGTAATCTTTATCGGGATGTTTTTAATGAATTCCTTGGACAGTTCTGGCCGGAGCTCGTACAATTTTCGCACCAACCGGTAAGCGGCATCGTCGCCGGTGCATTAGGACGGGAAGCTGTCGAAGCCGGACATCTTGGACTCTACACGGGCTCTGATAGACACGCAACGGTGCTCGGAGCTGCGCTCGGTATTCCTGTTGGGCGTCACCTTGTGAATCTCGTGGTTGATGGCATCAGAGTTGGCGTAGATCACGATGGGAATCGGCTTCTTCTTGTGTTCGGCCTTGAAGCTGAGGGTAGGGGCTTTCCCGTCCTTGTCGGGCTTTGGCACCGATAATCGCATGGATTTGAACGCCGCGCAGTGGGTCATACGGTCTTCTCACTTGTCATTACTCTTGAATCCATGCAAACACCGGGGGGAGTAGTGGCGCTAGTCCTTGTTACCGGAATTCAACAAGCGATCGAGGCTGGAGATGAGAACCCAATGCTCGTTGTAGAAGAGGAGGTTGATTGCCTTCTTTGTCGGCGTACTGTCATCAGTTACAACGGGTGTACCTTGCGATTCCTATCGTCGACGCTGAAGCAAGATATGACCACGCCCGGGTTGTTACACTCGAAACGGCGGACATCTTTTAAACTGGCCGGGAACGACACACCGGTCCAGTCGAGAGCTCCGTACAATTTGTCTTGATTCTTCTTCGAGATTTAGTAGTCAACCCGCGAGGCATTGTTCTTCGGCGGATTGGTGGCTGCTCAATGCAGTATTTGATTGTCATCTTGATTGCGGATATTTACCAAGCCGCACGCGGAGCTGCCAAAAGGTGAAGGAAGCACAACGTGAGCACGCGCGGTCCGATTTTCTTAACCGTTGGAGGAAACTGAGGCTCCGGTCACACCAACCGGCTCCATTTCAAACCCTGAGCCCTCGCCAACGTTGAAGTCCCGAGCGACTCCGCTTGAGCTTATGATATTTTCCAACAGACTTTGCAACTGTTCCTCGCTCGTAATAATGAAATTCTTGTTATGAAACGCCTCCCGAGTGATATCTGACACGTTTCCATCTCTATCCTTTTCTGTTTTTTCTGAAATTCGCTCCAAGAGAAACCCACATCTTGAACGAGCTTGGGCCCCTTTTCTGATGCTCGGTGAATTGTCGGTATCTTTCCGACCACATTCCGTTTAAAACTGATGCGTTACCCTCACCCTTGATATAGGAGCTGCGGACGCTTGGAATTTCGCCGGAGTCACACGGCGAGCGGACGTCGGCCTAGCGTTCATCCTTCTTACCTCGCGGATACGCTCGCGAACCGCGACAATCGTCCTTGTCCCCACCGCCACCCTCTTGCGAGTGACACCCTCCGTGGGTGTGAAAACATGGCGTGGTGGCGCTTCATCAATGTCTTTGGCCACAATGTCGGCGCCCGCCGGCGGCGCAGCGGCGGCGGCCCCGGAGGGGGGTGCGCTCGCAGGCCCGTCGGCATCCCCTCACCTCCCCGTGGTGGGCGCTGGAAACCCCGTAGCCGTGCCAGGCCTGGCACGGTAGGGGGCTAAGAGGGCCGACAGCTCGATCCGTGGGATCAGCAGCTGTCGGGAAAGCCCTGTACAGAGGGCTTTTGAAAAAATAATTTCTGTGCACTACCGGCGCCAAGATCTCCCGCTCGGCCCGTCCGATATGTTTTTTCGCGCACAGATACTCCTAGATACAGCCTTACTTTTAGGAGTGGGACCTGTACTACGGCAGCGTTTGATGGCGAGGAGGGTACGGCCGGATCAGCGGTGGGAGGCGGGTGTTGGAGCTGGTGGTGGCCAGCCGGGAAGCAGCGCCAGGAAAGGGCGCTCGCTAGCTATCGACCAGCCCTGTGCCGGTCGAACCTTACCGAGAGGTGAGGCGAGACATGGCACAGGACGGTGGCTAGTCGCAGGCGGAGGAGCGGCTACAGGAGGCAGCGGCGATCCTCAGGATCAGCCGCTGCCGAAAAGCCCTGTACGGAGGGCTTTTTTGGACACTAAAATAATGTCCGTACCCGGCGGCACGCAAGTTGGGGAGCAGCACCAGGGTAGGGCGCTCACTAGCGCGCCGCTACGTCGTCCAGCGTCATCTCCCGGGGGGAGGAGTCAGCTGGGACGGCAAGGAGGACAGTCGCGACGGGAGGAGCGACACGATCTGGCGGCGACGACCCTTTGGGTCGGCGCCGCCGGAAAACCCGGCACGGAGGGTTTTGCTTAATTCCGGGCGCCCGCGGCCCGCCGGATCCGGCTATGGTGACCTGCCCCCCCCCCTCTTCGACACCCACTACCCCGACAGACCTTAATACTCCTAGGAGTCCTTGAGCGTGGGCCCGGGTGAGCGCGGAGGCCCCCGCTCAAGAACAGGCTGCTCGGTGGACGCGCGATCAGAGGGGGGAGGGTACGGCCACAGGCCGGAAAACCGACAGGTACCCGGGTACCAGACAGAGAAAAAACCGGGGAAATGAGCGGGGAAAATTCAGGCGCGGAGGCAGGAGCGCTAGTTTTTCCTATGTCTGTGCGTCTCGGTCCCCCCCACCTGTCCTCGAGGTGATGGGGGACCTCGACACGGAGGACCGCCGCGTCGGTGGACGCGGCAAGACCTTGGGGCGGGGTTTACGGGATGGAGCGGCGGGATCGACGAGCGACCGCGCGAGGAGGGGTTTTTTGCCAGCCTTTCCCCTCCTACCTTCGGCAAGACCGAAGTCACGCGGGAGCTAGATTAGGCTGGCCCGTCGTCCCTCCCGAACGCCGACCGGCCTAGGCCGGTCGACACCCCGGTTCGGCGGGAGCGGGCCGTGCATCGTGAAGGTCGAGCAGCAGTTTAGTTTTGCATTTCTCGACAAGTGGATTTATTTTTAGATCTGTTTTTTCTTGATTACAAAATTATTACGCTGTTACTGCTTAGGTGGGGGGACTGTGGCAATTACTGCGGTTGCTTACAGTTATATAACTCCCGAGGAACGTCGAGATACACATTGCAGATAGGTGTGCCGATAAGAAATGAACCTGGTCGGAGAGACCCGGGCCCAACTTGCTAATAAGTCCTGTATGGCGAAGTAGAGTGGCCCGTGAGACGACACTCGGTCCAGTTTGCCGGGACATGTTGTGAACAATTTCAATTTCAATTTCAATGGCCACAATGTCACGAATTAGATAACGTACCACATTGTTGTGGCGCAGAACCTCGCGACGCCCTGCGGCCCTCTGCTCGGGTGATAGACGGGCACGAGACACGCGGCCGATGGGATTCAACGTCGTATTTTCACGTCTTGCTTGGGCCTCAGCCCTACGCCTCTCGTTTGCGGCGCGGAGAGCCGGCGGGTAGCGGTTGGGAATACGAGTTCGTGGGACTTGGCTCACAGCGTTATTCATCGCGGTATGGTATGGTAGGAGGCGATATTCAGTGACTCTTTTATTGTCATCACGGCAGTACCAATGTATCGCCGTATTTTCCCGGACAATACAGCGGAGTTACTAGCAGTATGTCTTCTCGATAGTTCTTTTCCCGATAGTGCGACGTGAATTCATGCAACGTCTTTATGCTGCTCTTAATGACACTCTGGGTTCCTATCTCCGCGACGCTTTTCAGGAGGGCAGTGCTGATGCTGTGGCATGCCTTCCTGTTCCTCGGGCTTAGGTTTTTTCCTCTTTTCTCCTTTTTTCTTTTTGCTTGGTGGCCTCCAGTGATTTTTCTTGTAAGAAGTCCGTGGTCCACTGGTCCACTGCAACTCACATATTTTTGGGCGAGAAAAGTGCGGTAAAGACCGGTATAGACCAGAATTACGCCACACCCGCCATCCAAACTGTAAGAAACCCGGTTCCTAAGACAAGCTTATCTATTCTCTCTACGCTGTATAATTAGATCCAGAGATTAGGTTCTACCATTAGTTTAGGGCTGCCGACTTAGCCTAAGTAAGTAGCACCTCACCCTAGCCCCTAAGCCCCCAACCGTGCCAGGCATGGCAGGACTACAGGGTTACCAACGCCCACCACGCACGCGGAGATGGGCGAAGGTGAGTGCAAACGAGCATGCGAGTGCACCCACCTACGGGGCCACCGCCGCTACGCCGCCGGCGGGCGCCAAAACCAGATAGAGACGTTGCATGAACATACGTTGCACATCACCAAGGAACCGACGGAAAGGAACTGACGTAGAGCGGCGGGGAAGCGCCTTCATGCGAGCAGAAGTGTTGGAACACGAAGTGCGGGCAAGAAAACACACATGCATGAAATCGATGAACAACCACCACGATAAGCGATCAGCTAGTTCCACCGCCATAAGGGCTAACCTCCCCCCATCTTCCAAGGCAAACTGGTAATACTTACTCTTCCAAGGCAAACTGGATAATAATTACGAGTGGCCCGTAGTTATTTGTGCATGTCGTTCTTTGTATTTTGGTAATCATATACATACTAACTTATGTCTCTCACTACATATTTTTATAATCATTGAGAAAATCCATGAAGGCCCATAGTCGTGATACTTGTTTTTCGAACACACACACACACACACACACACACACACACACACACACACACACAGATTTTGGCAAATTCATGTGGTAGGAAAGTATTGCCGCCTGTTCAAATCAATTTATTGCATTAAAAAATATTGTGCTGCCGAGGGATTATCTTTTGTAAGCAGTCTTAGATTGTATACCATCGACGATCCATTTGCCCGTTGGCGCCGTTCCGGGTCTCCCCTCAATATATTGCACGGCGCGTTGATCAGTCCTCAAACAACTTCTCTGGCGCTGTCCGCAGCAGCACTACTGGTCTGTACCGACGGGACGCACCGAGCACTGGATATAGTGAAGCTATTGCCACCATCAATAGCACTGTGTCGTGAATATCAGTTCTGTACGTTTAGCAGCGAGTGACCTTGCGTGGGCGTTGCGGGAACAGACAACTGTCGTGATAACGACAGCCCCCGCTGTCGCACTGGGTCGCCGCACTGCAAGTTTTGTCTGCCACTCCGCCCCTCGTGGCCAGTGTTAGTCCAGGATGATCATATATAGCAAGGTGCGGATCTTGTTCACCGTTGCACCCCTTCATCTCTCTGTTCGCTTGTACCTCCACGGACTTGTGTGTAGTGGTGCGAAGTGCTGATCGAAGCAATTTGAGGTTTCCTCATATTTTATTGGACGGGGCCATGGGCCTTCCCCAGCCAGACGTCGCGAACACCGTATTAACACCTTTCCTTTGCGATTTTGTGTTTTCAATCACGCCATCGGACCAATCATGATAGGCATTCTGGGGAATCCCCGCGCTGCTGGGTCGTTGGTACGGCTCGGCCTTCCCGCGCGTGATTCCCTTCGCGCTTGCCAGCTGCGCCTGGTCGGCGCTCCTCTTCCTACTCAAGCCGCACCACCACATTCCAGAAATCTGGGAGCACCCCTACCCCTTTCAGGCCTTCGCCTACATCGTCGGCTTCGCCCTCATTTTCAGGTGCTGGTCGCCTGGTGTGGCTAGAAAAGCGGCGGGCATTTTATCCTCCCTCATTTTCCTCGGTCGAGTGCTGCAGCGGCTTCTGGATACTGCAATTTCTTACAAATTACACATTTGCTTCAACCCGCATTTAGTTTATTGTATCTTCTTGATTCCCCATCGGTCTCGTCGCCTGTGCTGCAGGTGCAACGCAGCGTACTCGCGCTACATGGAGGGACGGGCAAACGTGCAGATCATGACTGCCAAGTGGTCAGAGGTGGTCGCACAGGTCCGCCACAGCACTTCGAGCTTTGCGGTCGCCCGTCATTTTAACTCACTTTTGACAAATAGGCCAATGGGCTGTCATCACCCTCATCACAGTGTGGCGGTAGGGGTGCTACTGTTGCGGTGGTGCTAAAGCACCCCCTGCCTGCCTCTCTGGTATCCAGTTGCAACAATTTGATCGCATGCACTTGGATGAGAGGAACATAAAGGCGCACGAGACGTTCATGTTCCGCTTGCAGCACCTGGCCAGTCTCATGCACGGCCTTGCGCTTCAGGTACTGTGCCACCCTTCTCCTCGTTTTAGCCCCATTGCCTGAATGCTCGAGTCTGAGCAACCAAACCCTCAGCTCCCCCTCTTCATTCCTCCCTGTGCTACCACTCTTTCCATTGGCATACATGTAGTAAGTAATACGGCGCTGTTCATGGTGTGCAGCACCTCCGAAGGGATTTCAACCTGTCAAACCTACGCAAATTCTCCCCCGAGTCGCGACCGCCCCCGGTGGTGCGATGCCTGGCCCTTCCTCTTTCCCACAGTGTCCCGTTTTTGCTGTTGCTGTATGATAATGAAACGCAGTGGCAGCAGCACAATCGGGCACTAGAGTCCTCGCGCATGCATGGCTACTACAGGATGCGCACGATCTGAAGGCAAGGGTGCGGAGGAAGCTGAAAGAGAAACATAAAGCGGCTATGGAGGCTCAGGGCGAAGTGGACATGAGCGAGCACCACAAGGTGCGGGGGTTGTCACTGCAGGGCAGCAGGCGGTGCTACTACCGCCATTGTGTCCGCTGATGTTAATCCCCGAATCTACTTCCATGCAGCCAATCATTACGATTACCGTGTTTTGCCAATCATGACCCATGAGTGCTGTTGACGGCCCAGTTCCCAGAGCTCTGAACTGAGCAGCGTTGGGCTGAGGTAGCTGAGTGCGTTGCATTGGCTTTGGGATGTCCCAGAATGTGGATGCCTACCTCGGCTGTGGAGGCTGCATGGGCAACTACTTTCTCATGTGGACCTCCAAAAGCGAGCAGTACAACAAGTGCGTCCGCTCCCCACAAATGCAGCGCTTTGCGAACCTCATCAAACCAACATCGCACAGACAACCAAAATGCCTCTACAAGAACAAATCAGCAAAGTTTAAGAAACAAAAAACGCATTTAGATATTTCTCAATAATCTTATTTTTGTCGGTGTTTTTTAAGTGCCTTTTCCATGCCGATTTTTAATTGCGTACCTTCCTTTCAATTTTATTTGGCTCCATGATTTTTAGTAAGTTCGGTTTCACAGGTCAGATCGTTATGAAACAACGTGCAGCATTCCCATCCTATTTCAAGTGCTTCGCGTCATTTGTGAGTTGTTCACACTGACTGAAGCAGTATTACTTGCATTGTATGCGAATTATTGTTGTATCCCTTCTATCCAGCTAGTTGGTGTGCATTGTTGTGCATACAATACGGTTATTTACTTTCCGAGGCTGACTCCCTCATGTGTACTTGGGTGTGGCTAAACGCGGGGCGAGTCCAGCCTGTGCCCGCTCGGCGTCATCGGTGGGCTGTATCAGGCAGAACGGGCGGCGCTGGAGCCCAAGGTGCCGGAGACGACGCTGTCGGGGTGGGCTCATGTGGTGAAGGACGTGTATGCCCCCGTCTCCTACGAGCGCGTCAATGTGGTGTACTCGTGGCTGCAGGAGCTCATCGCACACCGACAGATGTATACCTCAACGCCCCTCCTCCCCATATAAGGATAATTTTCAAAATCATTTATTTTTCATTTTACATTTTTCTGTCTTTCATACTTTCTGCTACGTCCCTCTGCCTGTCTTTCTTTCTGATAGCTGCTGACTATTATCCCTTCGTCGCCTGCTATCTGCCAGGGAGGGTGGACTCAAGATCGCACCTCCCATCCTCTCCCGTGCCTATCAGGTACAGCTAGCTATCTACATATCTACGTTATAGTTTTGGTTCCTCTTCAACTGTGTCTGCCACTTTGCAAGTTTCCTGTCGGTTGTACTGCAGCTTCCTCTAACTCCCTTCCGGTATGTCCCCTTCTCCCAACTGACACTTGCAGCTGATGTCGGACGGGATGGTTGCCTACGACCAATGCCGCAAATTAGCGTTCCAGCCCTTCCCCTTCCCATGGGCGCAGATGCTACTCGTGTTCCTCATCGTCTACAGTGTGTGCCAGCCCCTCATGCTGGTGGCGTTCGTTCACAAGTTGTGGTACGGGCTACAGTTTTGCTTGTTTTGCTCATATCTTTAGAATACCATATTGACCTAGGATGCAATTTCAAAGGCAGCCACATACACACATATGCGCAGGCACACATACACACGACCACGCGTGCGCGGCCGCAAAGACACACACACACACACACCCACACACCCAC
>JAPMLY010000809.1:0-27500 GCA_026401115.1 Tetraselmis chui
CGTGGGTGTTATGGGAGTGGTGGGGTGTGTTTGAGTGGGTAGGGATAGGGGCCGGGGTGGTGGAAGAGAGATGGATGTCGGGGAAGGAGGAGAGGTCGAGGGGGGTGTCCTCGTCGGCGGCCTGCATGTGAAAGTCGGAGTGCTCGAGGGGCCACTGGTCGGAGACGTAGCAGTCCTATAGGTGGCGGGTCCATTGGAGGAGGAGGGCGGGGGGATTGCGGTAGAGGGTGTAGTTTTTGGTGTGTGTGAGAGGTGGTGGGGAGGCGTTCGTGGTGAATATAGGGTCCGAGAGACGGGCCCTACCAAAGATGGAGTAGTGGTGGGGGGTGATGTTGAGGGTGCACGTGGACGGGGTGTGTCCGCCTCTGTGAATGAAAGTGTGGTTGAGGGAAATAGTGACTGTGCCGTTGGTTGAGATGAGGATGCAGTACATTTTTGTGCTTAGGGATATATGTATGCTGGTGGTGATGGTGGGGGAGGTGGAGGGGTGGGAGCGGATGTATGAGCCATCTGGAAATTTTTGGAGGGTTGTGTATTGAGTGAGGTTGAGGGGGGTGTGGGGTGGGGAGGACGATGAGGGAGTGTGATGCGTTGTGTATTCATTAGTTGTTTGGTGTAACTGAGTGTATAACCAATGAGTGGATGGAATGACGCCGTCAGCGTTGATGCAAGGCAGGGAGAGGGAGTGGCGGGAGTGGATGAGGACTGTAGTGAGGCAGGTGGCCGCCTTGGAGGTGCATGGGACGTGTCCAGTGACTGGGGGGGGGTGTGATGGTGATGGTGTGAAGATGGTGGTTGGGGGGTACATGTTCGTAAAGTGAATATGAAAATATGTGTAGTGAATCTGGGCCAAATTGTGAATGGATGGGGTTATTGGGCAGGTGGAGGATATTTACCGAGAGGGAGGAGGGGTCGTTCCTCGATCGGGATGGGAATGTCCACGGGCTGGAGGGCGTCCGCGAATTGGAGGATGAATTGGATAGGCTCAGGGAGGTCCTCTATCTGGCTTGGGGGGGGGTGTCGTGGGGGCTGATCCGGCGGTTGTGAGCGCGACCGCTAGGTTGGACGTGAGTATGTCATGTAGGAGGGCGACGGTTTCTTGGCCGGTGATATCAGTAAAGAGGGGGGAGCGGATCTTTATCCTTCGGCCAGAGACTACAAGTGCTGAAGCATCTCGAAGGAAATGGGTTTTCTGCTGTCGTAGTTTTGCCAGCAGGAAGGGGGAGGAGGCGGCGGAGGATGGTGCCGGACCGGCCGATCGGAGTTCACGCTGGCGTGAAGCGAGTTGGTACATGAGGCCAACCGCGACGCAGGAGGTGGGGATATCTAGACGAATTTCCTGAAAGCCCGAAGTGAGGTCGACAGGCAGGGGGGTGGTGTCGTAGCTCGATAGAGCTGTCGGGTGGTGAGTGCGGGTGACGTTCGCTGTCCATCGCGAGTGATGGGCGAGTTCTTGTCCGATTATATTTTTGACGCGGCTGGTAAGGTCGTCGAGTTGGTTAAGGCTTTCGAGCAGCCAGCGGCGGGCAACCGAGCATGCCGAGAGCACCGAGGTCGAGGAGTGAGTCGATTCCGGGACGAAGACACTGTGTATCCATAAGCGAGCAAGGTGGGAGGGGGTGGTTGAGTACTGGCATGTGAGGAGGTATGAGTCGATCATACGGGTAGAGAAGTCGTCGGCCGACCCAAGGTCCGTGGTTGACCGGGGGGCCGCGAGGAAGGGGGGGGGCTGGAGTCCACGACGAATGGGGAAGGGGTCCATGGCGGTGCCTATGTTCAGTTTGGCTGGGGGCACTTGCGGGACAGTGAGGAACGGGGCTAGCGGGTGGTCCGCGAGTTGGTTTATGGGGTTGCAGACGTCCGTGTGCCAGTAAGTGGGGGGGGGGGGTTAGAGGTCGAGGACATTTTGACCGAGCGTGATTCGTAGTAGGGGAAAGAGTCAGGGGGGTTAGAGGAGTGGTTTCGATTTGGATTTCGAGTGGATTGCTTGTGTTGGCGGCACACGACCAGGCCCGATGGGACCTAGGTTTGGTGGATGTTGGCGGCGGACGGGAACGTCCGGACGCTCGGTGGGGCGCGGTGTGGCGCGCCGCTCCCCAGGAGGGGAGATTTTTGTAATCGAGGGTTGCGATTGTTCATTCGTAGTACTAAGGCGGGTGCATGGTTGGAATTCGAAGTGGGTGGCGCGAGAGCTGTCGGGGAGACAAAATTCAAGACTCTGAAAGCTGCGCCTTGCTGTGTGTACCGTCTGGTGTCGCTACGGATCCACTGACATGGGTGAGCGAGGCTCGGGTGGGAAGAGGTGGACGGTGCTTGTTGTTCAACGGGCCCTATGTCCACCAGTCCGTCGCTCAATGGGAGGCTAGGCCCAGAGCGAAGACGATCGGCGTTGCTCATTAGAGCTACCGACCCATCCCCGTATTTCGGTTCAATAGTACTTTATTAGTACTTTGGATCTTATTACTGTCTTTAATGACGGTAGGATACGTTTCCACTCGTGCCAAATACACCCCCCTCGCCAATGCCATCCGCAAGCACTGGCCATGTACCGAAGTTGACATCCTTCCCATCGTCATGAGCCGCACGGGTACACCGCACTCATCCACCATTAATAGTCTCACTTCTCTACTCACCCTCCGCACTGACCCTCCTGACAGATTCATCTCCAAAACACAACTCGACACGTCCCACATCCTTGCACAACTCCACACACACACACACACTGTCCAATGGCTACACCATCTCCTCCTCAAATTCCGCATCAAATCCCGCACGACCTCTCGCCGCGCCTCCACACACAGCACCTTCGCACGCCCCTAATTGCACGCCGCCACCACCCCGCATCGCACACTCCCCGGGGGGGAGTAAAACCCCCGACCACTCTTTGGAGAGGTTGGATTTATGCGGTTAACGGTCTAGCCCTGACTTGTAAGTTTCTTGTGCGGCATAGTTGGGAGGGCCCAGAGACAGCAACCGGCGCATACGGTACTTATTGTAAACCGGCGCATACGGTACATGTTGTGAAGAATTTCAAGTTCAATTTCAAGCCCGTCGGGGCTTTGATGACGGCTTTATATGTGACGGCTTCGTGGGGCACGTTATGCCGATTCACGACCCCCCTACATGTGCACATGTCGCAAAGACTTTAAAACCCTCAGCTGACCCAAAATACATGATGACCCAAAAACCGTGATTCCTCACGACACTTAATTGTATGGAATTTATTGGTAAGACATTACTCGTACATATAGTGTAATCCTTAATACATTCCTCCACAATGGTCCGAACAATATTTCGCACCCTCGCAAATAAATAATGTAACCATACGTCAATTTCGCTGACAAATCTCCCGAAACCCTAGGCAATGCTTTGGCGCCCAAGATGGAATGCGCCGACAACTACGGGGGGCGAATAAGAGCACTGTCGGGCTTGTGTACTTGTGGTTATCGCGCCCGCACCCGTGCGGCACGCTCATTCAAACAGTCGCCGTGCTAGTTAGACGACAAGAGTGACGGGCGCACAACGCCGCAATATGAACGCTTATACGACGGTCGCGCAATTGTAGTACATAGACGACGAAGGGAGGAGGTGCTGGGCAGGCCGCTGTGGGGGAAACGCACAAAATCGCGTATGTAGACTTACCACTGATATGCGCACAACCCAAGGGCAAGCCGCTTTCGACCACAAGGTTCAAACGATCATAACTTACTCAAATATGGTCAGAACGTTTAGAAACATGTACCGTTGGACGCGTCTTATTAATGCGCGTCGAACGCACCTACTCCAGAATTCAAACACACACACGAGTAGAGTTTATGTGAATTGTTTTTGTGTACGAAATGTTCCGGCAAAGCTGAGCCGCAGTGCCAAGCAACACCCATCGAATTCGGCACACCTCATGAGGCGATTTGTGCGGGGTTTGTCGATACATGTTTACCAATTCTTCATTTCTACTGATTTCCGAGCCTAGTTCCCGACGCGTGCCACGCGTGGGGCGGGTGTGGTTGGCATAAGCACATACCCAAGCATTACAAACACCAACGTCAACGTGATGCGTCCCTAACGGCCAAGTTGGACCTCGCCCCTCCCCTAAGCCAATCGCCCTCGCATGTTTACAGCGTACAATGTTTACCCAAACCTGCGTCATGTGCGTTTTTGTTGGCTTGCTTTCAAAAACATCACCGCCCGTGCCAGCGGCGTGAACTTCCGTGCTCTATTTCACACCCGCAAACAACACCTCGCGCATTGAACACGGCACCCACGCCTCCAAACCCCCTCCAAAAAGTCCCCCAAAATACGCATATGTGGAACATAGAGTAATATGCAGCTTGGTATGAGCGCTTGAGCAATGCCCAAGTGTGGCGAGTACTGTCCTGTGACAGTACGTTACAGGACTAGTACAAGTACTCGCTACGATATTTATACCGTACCTTCCACGGATGTAGTGTACTAGCAGTTACACTTGCCATTGTGAAGCTCGAGGACACTGTCCGCAGTACTGTACGTATATGTACCTCTCGGTATGTACAGTACGCACAGTGAGTTCTCCCATGCGTCAAGACGCTAGGCACGAGGCCAATTGGTTACGCAACCTGGCCTACGAAAGACTACGGACGTCGACACGTCGATACCTGCCTGGGGAAGCGTGACGCGTGACGAGACTGAAGGCGAGCTTCGCTAGACTATAAATAGTCTAGCACAATGGAGGGCGGTGACAGGATATTCCACATTGTAACTTCTTTCCTTCAATCCCCGCATAGCGACTGCTCCTCTGTAGTTTGCTTACAGAACTACCAGCACTTTTCACTCATTGAACGCTTCCCATGAGAGATTTTGACTAGCAACCAGCCACCGAGAGGCTGGTTGTGACACAAGCGTGGCGCTCAAAACGACGTGTGCACTTCAGACAATTTCCTCGAAATTTATAGGCTTAATTCGACAAACTCCACCGACAACACCCGCTTTAAGTTGAGTATTAACCACCCCGGATGACGGCTTACTGCTTGCTTCTCGGCTCTCGTACAATTGGGTGGTACTTGGGTATCGTCGTGCTTGACGTGGTGAGAGGGGAGCGTGTTCTTGACTAGCTTATGTTTAACATAATGCATGTCCGGAATTTTGTGGAAGAGTGTATATTTATGAAACTTATTTCAATTCAACATTGTTTTATTGGCCCGCGGGGTTAGGCTTGTGGGGTTTTGTTAGTTCTCTTCTCCTATTGGTTTCGAGTGCTCTTCCTTTCGCCGATCTCCTGACATGGGTGCTGTTCCTTGCCGCATTTTGCGTTCCGATAGTTTCGATAATCCTGTTTTGTTTGTCATGAAGACGTTTTTTGTTCGCCTCTCTACATGTGTTCCTTTCCGTCGGTTCCTTGGCGATACGCACCGTGAGGTCATACAACGTCTTTTTGCGGTCCTTCATGGCACTTTGAGATCTTGCCTCCGAGATACTTTGCATGAGGGCATCGCTGATGAGATTGCTTGCCTTCTTGCCCCGCGGGCTTAGGCTTGTGGGGTTTTATGTTCCTACTGTTCTTCATTATTGGTGCATTTTCACAGCTTTATTTCTTGCAATTGAATGTTTGGGTTTCCATTGTTTTTTGGTCATATTATAGCAATAAAAAAAAAATCTTACAAGAAAAGGCAGTGGAGGCCACCAAGCAAAAATAAGAAAAGAGGAGAAAACCTAAGCCCGAGGAAGGCATGCCACAGCATCGGCGCTGCCCTCCTGAAAAGCGTCGCGGAGATAGGAACCCAGAGTGCCATGAAGAGCAGCAGAAAGACGCTGCATGAATTCACGTCGCACATCCCCCTTCTAACAATTCCACATATAACAATTGCTGTCATTTGTAGGAATGTAGGCACGTACCCGCCGGCCGGTGCCGTTACCGACGGACAGATGACTCACATCAGGGAATGTGTACCCATATCCATAACAACGTATGATACTTCAATTAAACCTTCAGTATATTCAGTCCCTTATTTATGGTACACGTACCGTAGCTGGGTCAGGTCAGTGGACCTTGATGAAGACCTGATTAATTCAAACGAGCACTAAGGAAAATGGAAAAAAAAAACCCCAAGCCAAGGAACGTGGAGTGCCCCTCGGTTGGGGGAAAATCGGAATTCAACCCTGCTGAATTTTTCAGCATTATCCACCATGAAACACCATCGCGTACGAGCTGTGCAAATTTTATACATCCAATAGATACATAGATAGAGGCAGCGCATTAGCACATATGCCTCGGAGTTTACGGTACTGGTGCCGTACCTCTAGCTCCGGCTGCGAGCGGCGCATCCGAGAGTGCCACTGCCATTCTTTCGAGGCCCCCAAAGTGCAAAAGGGGTGCCGCGACCACACGTGCATAACTTCTTGATTCTATGAACCTTGCCAAGGTGGCCGTGGTGTCCGAAACTAAGCGTCGGGGGGGTCAGTCGGCGCCCGACAACGGCACGCCCCGCCTAGTCATACCGTCTTCTTGCTCGGCAGCACCTGGCAGCACTCACAGCGAAAGCAGCGGACAGAGCTTGAGTCTTGGACAGACGCCACATGCGATGCTTGCTTGGAGCCAGACTCATGGTGGTGGGTTCCTCGGCGGCACGCCTTTAGAGTGGCTGGTGGAGGACGGAAGCTGGGCAGCCCAGACGCCGGAGGGAAAAGATGTGAAGGAGTGGCGCGACGTTATGTTACGTACAACATCGAACTGGCCGCTTCAAGCGCAGGAGATGGGTACGCGCCAAACTCAACGCTTTCAAAATCAGCTTCCGTAACCGTGCAAATAACAGTGAGTGGCTGTTTTCTCATCCAACCTGGATTTCGAAAAGTAACTTACCACTTCACAGATAACGCACCGTGTTATAGCGCGTCGCTGACCTCTGCTGCGTACACTCTTCCCGTTCTATTTTTGCTCGTTTCTCTTGAAGCGCACGCTTTAGGGGTCCAAGGGCTCAAGCACGCGATCGGGTGTGTCTGCACCGCAAGCCACGCCTGCATGCAGTGGAGCTCGATCGGGATGCTACAGCCCTGGATGCTACGGACGCTACAGAATACCTTCGACTCGCTGAATTTAGTGCTGGTGCGCGTGGACGCCGCTCTATATACCTGCGAGTCATCCGTACTAACGGCGAATCAGTGATGTGCTGCTGCCCAGGTTGATGACTTTTAGCTATTGACACTCAATGAATGTGCACTACCCATGGCTTAATTTTATATTAGGGAGCGAGGCTGAAGGCCGTGCCGAGCTTTAAGCCTTGGTTAGAGGCGAGAGGCGGCCGTTTTCCCGACGAGTTAGGAGGTGAGGTATGCGACGAGCTACTTCTCCGACTTCGAAGAATCGGGAAACTGCTGGGGGAGGCGCCGTCACAGGTTATCTGCAGTAAGTGCGACGCGATGGCGGGCATGCTATACAGCGAGCTCAAAGCTTTCAGTAAACTGCAGACGCTTTACTTTCGGGCGGAACTGGAGGGGCTGCTCTTTGAGATTCGACGAGTGACGACGGCTTCGGAATACAAGAAGTTTATGCGCGGTTTCTTCTTCAACACGTTCGGGCGGACGGGGCTCGCCAAGCGCATGCTGGGAATGGCCTTCTCCACGTTGCAGGGGATGTCGGAGGGGGGAGTGCGACAGAAGCTTAAGCGGGCAGACTTCCCCGTTCCTGCGGCCCAACCCGTAGTGAAGGCGAGTGTGCGACACTTTAAACGGACATTCCAGCAACCGTTGCAGGATGTGGTCGATGGGCAGTGTCCGGGTGAAACTACGTCAAAATGCTGCCTCTTCTGCAGCTGACGCGAGCCTCACACGCAAGAACATGTAATTTAATCGACAGGGCCGGTTACAGTGAATTGCTGCATAGATCGCTACACTCTTCATCTACACGTTAGAGTGAGTAGTAGGCGAGCCGCTCGTGAGGACTACTTCACTGATGCCAGTCTCCTCGTGTCCGGCAAGTGGCTGTGAAGTAGGCGGTGGCACAATCACGGGTACTTCTACCCACTGTACGTCTCTGCTTATTACGCTAACATCGTCGGAATGTATCATGTTTACGAGAGTTGTTTACAAGAAGAACAAATGAGCACGGACATGGAAAGTGGGAGGGGAAACAAGAGGGCAAGAGTGACAAGAGGATCACGGAATCCAAAGCACACCAAAACGAAAGCACTACATTGTGCACAAACCTAGCAAAATAAACTAAGGAAACTCCTAGGCCACGCCCAGAATGCAACACGTGGAGGCGACAAGCAACGCCTCACGCGCCGCTCGAGGAAGCACATGGACGCTTACCGCCCATGTCGCGGGTGACGAGCGCCGTGGCAAGAGAAGGCATCCCAACCGAGGAAGAAGCGGCCTCCACGCCGTCCGCAGCGGCCGACAAACCGCGCAAGACGTTGTCCGCGTGAGCAACATGGACGGCGAGAGATACCTTTCGACGCCAGGAGACCAACAACTTGCCCACATGCATCCCTTTAGATGCGACTGCCTACTTGGCTAGCTCCGTCAAGCTTACAAGTTAGGGCTAGACCGTGAACCTCCTATGTCCAACCTCTCCAAAGTGTGGTCGGGGTATTTACTCCCCCCCGGGGAGGGTATGGAGTGGTTTAAAGGTGGTGTGCAAGAAGGGGCATGAGGTGGGTCTTTATGCGGATGCTTGGCGAGTGGTCATGCGTGATTTGGTGCGGTAGACAAGGAGGAGATAGTGCAGCCATTGGACGGTGTGTGTATGGAGGGTGGAAAGGATGCGAGACGTGTCTAGGCGAGTTTTGGTGATGAGTTTGTCCGGAGGGTCGGTGCGGAGGGTGAGTAGGGAGGTGAGACTTTCGATGGTGGATGAGTGCGGTGTGCCCGTGCGGCTCATGACTATGGGTAGGATGTCGACTTCGGTACCTGGCCAATGGTTTCGGATGGCGTTTGCGAGGGGTGTGTATTTGTCCCTAATCAAGCGGGCTGTGTGTGAGAGGTTGTGGTCGGTGCAGTATTTCCACTCCCCTATCTGAATTTTTTTGATAGACGAGTATCTACGGCGGCCGTTGTTGTGGCCGACGAAGCGAGGTTCGAGGAGGCGTATGAAATCGGGTTTATGTGCCGGGGGACGCAGCGCAGGCGGGAGGATGTCGGAGGGGAGTATAGCGGGACACGAGGTTAGGGAGTCGGGCGAGAGACCTTCGTCAGCATCAACAAGGCGGGTAGGCATGTGGGAGGGGTGTGGGGGATGGCAGTCAAGAGGGGTGTAGGAGGGGGTGGGGTGGGTGAAAGACTTGATGGGTTTGTTACCGAAGTCTGCAGTGATAGTTTCCCAGCGACCTCCATTGTGGCGTTCGAGGAGAGACAGGAGGAGTTGTAGCGCGCTGTTGTGTCGGTCCTGTCTCAGGCCAGACATGGATGGGCAGTTACCGGCCATGTGGCCGTTGCTGGTGAATTGGCCACACATGGGACATCGCAGGGTGGGATTGTGTGTGAGGAGGCGGGTGTTGTGAACGCCCCAAATGAATTCTTGTTTGTGGGTGAATTGTGTGTTGGTGAGTGTTGAGTGTTTTTTGTGGAAGGTGAAGTCGGCACCGTCCGCTGCGGCGCGGGCGAGGAGGGCGCCGTGTTTGGATGTTTGCGAGAGGGGTGTAAGGGTGTGCTTGCAGCTGTGTGTGTGTGCGTCGGTTTTGAGGTTTGTGTATATGTGGGGTATGGGTTCTCCTTGGGTTTGTGGTATGAGGGTGTAAGGCCAGGTCCAGTGTCCAATTGACACCTCCGAGCCTGTGTTGTATGTTGTATCTGGCGGGTGACCATCAGCGACCTGGTTAGCGAGTGTGTCTGCTAGTTCGTTGCCGAGTGAGTGGTTGTGTGCTTTAATTTTACCTAGATGTGTGCGGATGCCTGCGTCGCAGCGGGTTTTGAGGGTGTGTGTGATGGAGAGGAGTGTGTCGCGGTGGATGTTGTGCCTATAAGCGGAGGGGCAGTTAAGGTAACCTTGTATGAGGCGGAGGGAGCACGCACTGTCAGTAAGGAGGTGGGTATGTCCTAGTTGGAGGCCTATGGCGATACCAGCTAGTTCGGCTCGATTAATGGTATGGGAGGGGGGGGTAGAGGTCACCAGGATTCTGATGTTGGTGTCCGAGGCGGGGTGGGTGGCTGCCGCTCCAAGAGGGGAATTGCCTCCTTTTTTCGAGCCGTCTGTGTATACGAAGTCCTGCGAGTTCCAAGCAAGGATTCCTCTGGTCGGGGAGTATGTTAGTCGTGTGCGTTCTTGTAGGGGGTGGGTAAGGGGGTGGGTGGGGTTGGGGGGGAGATGGTATATGCCTGCGGAGTGAGGGGAGTAGGAGGTGGTGAGGTGTGGTGGTGGGATGTTGATGGTGGGGTTTGGGAGGTGTGTGTCGTAGATAGATTCTAGGGTGTTGTGGAGTGCGGTCATGGCTGTGCGTGAGGGAAGGTTGTGGAGTGCGAGTGAGTTAGCGACGAGGTAGATGTCTACCATCCAGCGTGTGCCGAAAGGGGTGGGGGTGGGATGGCCGGTGTGTTGGTCGGGGGGTAGGAAGGTGTTCGCGTCGTTGGGGAGGGTGTATAGGTGATGTGTGTAGGGGGAGTTGATGTATTTAGAGTGGCGGTATGGTGTGTGTTCCCATCGGGGGAGAATGAGGATGGTAGCGCTGGGGGTGTGTGTGTTTGTAAGGTGTGCGCTGGTGATTGCGTGTTCCATGGCACGGCGCATGCATTCGTGGTCGTATTCGGGATTTGCAATGTTGGTACCCTGCCATGTGTGTGGAGCATTACTGCCGCTGGACGAGAAGACTATGTCTTCTGGGTAAAGCGAGTGGTAGGTGTGTGAGTGGAGTGATTTGTTAAGGGGGTCCGAGTAGAGTTCTGTCTGGATGTGGAATGTGTGTCGTAGAGCCGAGAGGAGGTCCTCTCTGGTGGCCCATCTGTTGCGTGTGGTGGTGGTGGGTGTGGGGGATTGGATTTCCGACCGGGAGCCTAGGCGAGTAAGGAGGCGGTATACCTCCTCCTCGAACGTATGTTGCGAGAGGTCGGGGCGAAAGAGTTGGTAAAGGTGGCGGACGCGTGGGCCGTTAAGGGTGGTGATTGCGCGGCCGTCAGGAGTGCAGAGTATGGTGGTGTCGTGGAGTGATGGGTGTGCGTGGATGGCGAATTTACCGGTAGGGAGCATGTCAAGGTCGGGGTTAATGGGGTCGTGGTTGAATGTGATTAGGGGGTGTGACCACGGAGGAGGTCCGGGTTCTGGCAGGATGGGTGCGGTGGAGGGGACAAAGCCAGAGTTAAATGCTGTGAGGGCGGTGGGGCCGGAGGGGGTCTCACTGATGGTGTCGTGAAGTTGAAGGCATGGCGCCCATTGGACCTCGTGGAGACGGGTGAGGTCGTGTTGTTGGCCGCGAGCACACCAGTCGCACTGCCATGTGGCAGGACCCTGAGCTGGGCGGCATTGTGAGTGGATTGCAAAGTGCGGGCATGTGGAGCAGGTGGAAGTGGGTTCTAAGTGAAGAGGGTTATGGCATATGGAGCAATCAGTGGGGGAGGGGGGGGGTAGGGTTACCGATGTGGGGGTGGAAGAGATGAGTCGGAAGCCTTCGTCGAGTTGGAGTTGGATGTCCCATTCCGTGAGGTGTTCCGGGGCCCATTCGACCATGTATTGTGTTTGTCCGTATTCTGTGTCTTTGTGTTTGGATATGATGAGTGGTGGTGCGGGAGGAGTGGGTGTCTGGGGAGAGGGTGGAAGGGAGTCTGGGGAGGTGTGGGTTGAGGAGGGGAATCCAGGAGGGATGTAGGGTGGTGGGGGGGGAGGCTTGTTTCGTGTTGAGGTTCGTGACGGGGAGGCGGTTGTGGATAGTGTCAGTGGGTTCGGTGAGAATTGCGGCGAGTAGGCGAATTGGGATAGAGAGAGAAGTGTCGGACCCTGTGAGTTTGGAGATGGACTGACTGGATTTGAGGATGAAGGAGGAAGGGGTGGCGCGGAGGAGGACTTGTGGCCATGTGGTTATGTGATTTTGCCATAGTGGGTTAAGGCGGGGAAGGAGGGAGGTGTGTGTCTTGCGGGGTGAGAATTCGCGGTAGGCTTGTTTGTAATGGAGTGGGTCGGTGATGTGCGTGGCTCTGTCTCTGAGTGATGTACGGAGTTTTGCGTCTTGTCTGGTGAAGTGGGTGCGGATAGTGGTGGCAATGGGGTTGGTGAGGGAGAGGGGAGGGATGTTGTGGCATCTGAGCGTGGGGAGGGATAGGCTGCCTGACATTATGGATTCAATGGGCCAGTGGGAGTATGTGGTGGAGATTTTGTGTATGTGGGCTCTGGCCATTTGGCCCCTGTATCCGGGGGAGTTCAGGGTTTTGTGAAGGTGGCAGACTGTGAGTTGTGCGGCATGGGCTTTGAGGGAGGGGAGGCCGTAGCCGAGGTCGGAGGTGGGTCGGTGAAGGGCGGTGCGGGGGAGGCTGCGTACCGAGGAGACGGCGGAGCGGAGGGCGCGGCAGATTTGACCTTCAAGGGTGTCCAGTTGGGAGTCGCTGAAGAGTCCAAGTTGGAGGGTAAAATGTTTGCCGAGTAGGAGGCCACGGATGACGCGTATTCTGCGAGATTGGGTTAGTAGGGAGGTGGAAAGGGCGTCGATGAGGGAGGTAGTGGTGCGTTTGAGTTCATGCCAGTGTTTGGTGAAGGTGAGGGAGGTGTTAAGTTCGACCCCGAGGACGCGGTATGTGTCCGAGGGGCCAATGGAGGGAATGGGCGAGGGTGTGGAGTTGATGGTTATGAACTGCGATTGGAGGTGGGATGTGAGGAGGGTGGTGTTGGCAAGGGAGAGGGCGTTACCCAAACGCCAAAGGGCACCGGTGATACAGCATTTTTGGATGTTGACGGTCATACCTGTGTAGGCGCTGAAGAGGGAGAGTTTCTTTAGTTGGATGGCCATGTTGGGGGTCGAGCCCGTGGCTATGCTGAGGTCGTCGGCGAATCCGTGTCCGGGGTATGTGGCTGTGGGTTCTGTAGGGTCAACGTTAGTGGCGGGGGGCCCGGGCCGGTAGCCCCGGCTGCCTACCGTGAGCCAGCGGAGAAAGGGTTCAAGGAAGAGGGTGAAAAGGAATGGGGAGAGGGTATCGCCTTGCAGGGTACCTCGATTAATGTCGATGGAGGGGGTGGGACCATAAGGGGTAATGTAGTCCGTGGATGAGACTCCGTAGAGGTGTTCGCATGTATCTACAAAAGTGGAGGGCATACCGAGTTGTCTCATGTGTTTGAACATGATGCGGTGGTCTGCTGCGTTGAAGGCGCCTTTGAAGTCCGCGTACATAACATAGATGTCTTTCTTGTGGAGTTTCGCGTCCTCCATGGCCATGATTATGGAGGAGAGGGAGTCATGGATGCTGCGGTGTTGTCGAAAGCCGTCCTGTTGGTCACTGAGGATGCCATGGGTTTCGGCATACTTCGAGCCTGCGTCTTTTAGTAGTGCGGTCCACAGCTTAAGGAGGTTGTTCATGAGGGCGATGGGGCGGTAGTTGTCGAGGAGGGTGGGGTCACCTTTCTTATGAAGTAGGCATGTTGTGCTGTGGCACCAGTCAGGGGGTGTGTAGGATTTGTGGGCTAGGAGAGTTAGGAGAGAATAAAGGGCGGAGCGGGTCTCTAGGGGTAGGAACTTGATAATTTCGTTGGGGATACCGTCGGGGCCGGGGGCTTTTCCTGTGCCTAGCGAGTTGAGGGTTTTGTCGAAAGTATCGCGGGTAATCATGTCAGAGAGTGTGAGTGTGGGGTCGCCCCGTGGTTCGATGGTGTAGTTGTCGGGGTTGGCAGGGTGTTCCCAGGGGGGTATGGGTAAGTCGGGCGGGGTGGCTCGCGTGAGTTCAGTGGTGAAATGGGAGTGGATTGCGTCAATGACGGCCGAGGGGGAGGACGCCATGGTCTTATCGGGTTTGGTAATGCGGTGGAGAGTAGAGGTTGCGGTGGTCGCCGGGAGGAGGCCACTTTTAATTTTCAAGCCGCGGTGGGAGGATTTCGGGGAGGCGTCATAGGCAGTATTGGTGCGGTTTTTAATCTTTTGTAGTATATCTGTGGTGGTGGTTCGGAGGAGAAGGCGGATGCGTGCCTGGCATCTTTGACTGACTTCGGTAGGGGAAAGGTAGTCGGAGGTTTGCAGGAGGGTTTGGGCGAGGGGAAGGGGGCCTCTGTTGGTACTACATCGACGGAGTTTGCGGATGAGTTTACGCGTCTTTTTAGATAGCCAGGTGGGGTTAACGGATGAAGTAGCGGGGCGGGGTTTCTTCGGGGGAAGGAGGGGCCAGATGGTGGCTGCGTGGTCCATATGTTGGGAGAGTAGTGCGGTGAATTTGGACGCGAGGGTGTCGAGGGTGTCGGG
Source organism: Tetraselmis chui (assembly GCA_026401115.1). NCBI lineage: Eukaryota > Viridiplantae > Chlorophyta > Chlorodendrophyceae > Chlorodendrales > Chlorodendraceae > Tetraselmis > Tetraselmis chui. Next base: position 14,334 of record JAPMLY010000809.1, read on the forward strand.
AGTGGCCTGGGAAGGGGAAGTATTTATAATTTCCGCGTGGAGGGAGGCTGTGTTGTTGAGAAGGTAGGGTGTGCTACGTTGGTAGGATGTAATGTGATGTGGCTGTCGCTGCGGGGGAAAGTGGGGAGGGGGGGGTGGAGCGGCCGAAGGTGGTGTTTGAGGAGTGTGGTGAGGGCGGGGTTGCCCCTACCTGGTGTGGTGGTCGTTTGGAAGTCGCCTCCCCAGAGGACACGGTGTGTTGGGTAGTCGTCCGTGAGTCTGAGGCCCCATGCCGCGACTTCCGCGTATAGGCGGGTGAGATGGGTGCTGTGGAGTTGCGGCATGTAGACCCCGAGAAGAAGGTAAGGGTCACCTGAGTGGGGTACGAGTTTAAGTCCTGCGATGTGTGGAATTAGGTGGGGAGGGGGGGTGAGGACGGTTGCGGAGTTGAACGACTCCCTGCGGACCGCAAACAGAACGCCTGCGGAGGGCAGTGGCACAGCTGAGTAGCGAGGACGTGAGCTTTTGAGGAGGTAGTGGGGGAGGGCGACTCGCCAGCGTGATTTGTGGGTGTTGTGGGTGGTTTCTGTGAGGATGATGACATCAGGGCGGTGGGTGGTGGCGAGGTGCTCCACATCCATGATAGATGTGTGGAGGCCCCTGGTGTTGAGGTTAATGAGGTGTAGGGGCTGTGGAAGGTGATGGGGAAGAATTGGTGTGGGGTGCGGGCAGGGCTTGGGGGGTGGGTTGGCTGGGGGGGGAGTGTTGGTACCGGGTGTGGGGGTTTTGGAGGTGGGAAGGTGTGATAGGTGAGGGGGAGTGGTGTGGTGGTTGGTGGGGGGTAGGGCGGGGAGATTGGGGGGGGGTGGGGGAAGGGGTGGAGTGGGGGTGGGTTTGGATAAGGGGGTTGGAGAGGGTTGTACTGGTGCGGGTGAGGGGTGGGGCTGGTGAGAGTGGAGGGCTGCTAGAAGGTGTGAGCGTCCGACAGGGAGGGGGGTGGAGCGAAAGACGTGGTGCCACAATAGAGAGTGGAGGGAGTAGACTGATTGCCTGGGGTCGAATTGTGGGGGGTCGTAGGCTTGGTCTGCAGGGGCCGTGAGAATAAAGTATGTGTGAAGGAGAACGTGGGTGCCACAGGACCATGCGCGAGATACGTCGTTCTGTCGAGGGGGGTTGAGGAGGCGAGGGGTGAGGAGGGGGGGGGGGGGGCGAGTTCCAAGAGGTGAGGAGGGAGAGAGTGCGGGTGAGGAGGGATGGCGGGGGGTTGTGGTGGAGTGAGTCAACCCAAGTGGCGGAATCGTGTGTCACGTGTAGAAGGCCGAAGTGGGAGTGCTGCCATGTGAGGACAAGGAGGGAGTTGTGGGGTGTGCCCGGGTGAGGAGGCGCGCCCCTGTTTGCAAGGTTAGTCCACTGGCTGGGGTATACGTGATGGTTATGGAATGTGTCCACTTCAATGTTAGTGACGATAGAGTATGTGTTGGAGGAGGTTGAGTGAAGCTTGGCAAGGGAGGCGGCAATGCAAGATAGATTGGAGAGGTCCTGGTAGTGACCCCATTGGAATGAGAGTACTGCCGATGAGTCTAGGTACCCGATAGGGGTGGGAAGGCCGTTTGCAAGGTTCAAATCATAGAGGTAGTTGTGAAGTTGAATGGTGCAGGTTGTGGGTGTGAAGTGTGGCGGAAGAGTGTCCCTGTGTGGGTTGGTTACACCGTGATTACGGATGTCATGGGGAGGGCGGGGGGGTGGGGTTGGGGGTCGGACCTCCGGGCCTGCTAGCCCGTCTGTAGTAGAGTTAGGGACGGTGGATGGCCCCATCGGCCGAGGGGAAGTCGGAAGGAGAGACGGGAGGTCCAGTGGAGGGGAGGGGCTCCGCGGTGGCGACTTCGTTGATTGGGTCTTCATCAGGAAGGTCGTCGAGGTCTAGGGCTGAGGTTGTAGGGGAGGAGTCTGGAAGGGGGAGGTTGGAAGAATGTGCGGTGGGAGTGTGGGTTGGGGACCGGTAATCGGAGTGGGTGTTGTGCGGGTTGGGGGAGGGGGTATGGTGCCTGCTTGTCGGGGGTGCGCGTGGCATGTGACGGTGAGGGGGTGAGGACTGGGTCTTTTTGGTTGAGGGGCGAGTGTGTTTTAGGACGCCTGATGGGGGGCGGGTTTGAGTGCGGGGTCTGTGGGGGTACGTTTTGTTGGGGAGGAGTCCATGGGGTCGTGGCGGGGAAGGGAGGGAGCCAGGGGGTGGGGGGGGGTTGGTGTCGTGTTGGGGTTGGAGTCTGGGTGTTGGGGGGAGGGTGGGGGTGGGGGGTGGTGACCCTGGGATGGGTGAGAGGAGGCCGGGGATGGTTGCGTAAGAGGGGTGGACGAGGAATCCATATGGTCTGTTGAGGTTTCGAAGATGGTGTGGAGGGAGTTTGGGGGAAGTGGAGTGGTGACGGGTACGGATGGTGGGGCTTGATGGTGAGTCGGGGAAGGTTGTGGAGGAGGGGCTGGGGAGGGGGAGCGACGTTTTTTGGAAGGGCGTTGGTGGTGAGTGTGTGGAGGTGGGGGTGAGTGGGAGGGGGCCAGCAGGATATCAGGGAGGGAGTCGAAGTCGAGGGGGGCATCTTCGGGGGTGTCGAGCATGGATCCATCAGCATGTTCTTGTTGCCAGGTCTCGTAGGTGTTGGTGGCCTGGAGGTGGCCTGTCCATTCAAGAAGGAGGGAGGGGGGGTTGCGGAGAAGGGATTTGTTTTTTGTGGTGGTGAGTGGGGGGGGAGAGGGGGTGGTGTGGAAAACGGGGTCCGAGATGCGGGACCTGCCGAAGATGGAGTAGTGATGTGGTGTGATGTAGAGGGAGTATGTGGTGTGGGTGGGGGTGCCTCGATGGATGTAGGTGTGGGGTAGGGGGATGGTGGCGGTGCCGTTGGTGGAGACGAGTATGCAGTACATGGTGGTGGTAAGGGAGATTTGGATGCTGGTGGCGATGTGTGGGGAAGGGGAGGGGTGGGAGCGGAAGTATGAGCCGTCAGGAAATTTCTGGAGGGAGGCGTGGAGGGAGAGGTTGAATGGTGGGGGGGAGGGTCGGCGGGAGTGGGTGTGGGAGTGTGCATATTCAGAGGCTGTTTGGTGGAGGAGGGTGGAGAGCCAGTGTGAGGGAGGGATGGAGCCATTGGGTGTGGGGCAGGGTAGTGGGAGGGGGTGGGGTGATTGAATGAGGACTGTGGTGAGGCAGGTGTCAGCCCAGGAAGTGCCTGGGACATGGCCTGTGAGTGGGGGGGGGTGTGATGATGATTGTGTAGTTTTGGGGGGTGGGGGGTACTGAGTGAATAGCATTTTGAAGTGTTGCGTGAAAATGTACAGGGCCTGATTGTGAAAGGAGCGGGTTATGGGACGGGTGGAGGATATTCATCCAGAAGGAGGTGGGATCGTTCTCAACTTGTATGGGGTCGCGCGTTGGTTGCAGGGCGTCCGCAATGTGAAGGAGGAGTTGGACGGGCTCAGGGAGGTCCTCCATACAGGGGGTAGGGTCGGTGGCGCTGGTGTTCCAGGTGTCGGCAAGGTCCGTGGTGAGGCGATCGAGGAGGAGGGCCTGTAACAGGGGAACGACGTCTGGGCCGGAGAGATGGGTGAACAGGGGGGAGCTAATTTTCACTCGGCGGCCTGAAACTGCGGGGACAGCCACAGCTCGGATAATCTGAATTTCCTGTTGTCTCAGTGTGTGGAGAAGGTGGGGATCCGAGGCGGCGCGCGGTGGCGTTGGACCTCCCGACGGGAGTTCACGCTGGCGTGAAGCGAGCTGATAAAGTAGGCCGACAGATACACAGGAGGTAGGGATATCCAAGCGGACCTCATGGTGTCCGTGAGAGAGAGCGACTGGGAGAGGTGTGAGGTCGAGTTGTTGGGGCATAGCTGGGTGGGAAGTGCGGGTGACAGAGGCCGTCCATCTCGCGCGATGGGCGAGTTCCCGGCCGATTATATTTTTCACGCGGGCTGGGATATCGGTTAGGGCGTGAACCTTCTCGAGGAGCCATCGCCGAGCGAGAGAGCAAGCGGAAATAAGCATATGGGATGAGGATGGCGTGTCCGGGAGGAACACGCCGTGGAGCCAGAAGCTGGCAGTGTCAGGGGGGGCAGTGGAATATTGTCCTGTAAGGAGGTATGAGTCGATCAGGCGAGCCGAGAGGTCAACGGCCCTACCGAGAACTGGGGCAGTCGTCGGAACCGACAAGACGAGGGGGGTTTGGAGGCCCGTGCCCGGAGTAGGTTCCAGTGGCGTTCCTCGCCCACGTTCCGCGTTCTCGAGTTGTGGGGCAGTGAGGAAGGGTGCGAGTGGGTGACCCACGAGGCGGTTGCGGGGCCCGATGTGGTCGTCCGCGAAGAGGGGTGTAGGGCGGTCCTTAAGTAGGACTTGCTTGTAGGAGTCCGGGAGGGTGGAAGTAGACATAGTGATCGGTCGTGTGATGTCGATGTCAGTTGGTGGGGAGTGTATAGTGTGGAAAGAGGAAGGTTTAGAGGTGGTCAGCGTGTGTTGGCGGCACACGACCAGGTCGGATGGGACCTGGGTTTGTTTTTCACAGGTGTCCGATGTGGACGTCTTGACGCTCGGAGGGGCGCGCGGCAGTGCGCCTGCTCCGTGGGGGGGTGGGATTTGTAATCGAGTTGAGACGTACGTGTGTCGTAGTATTTGGCGGGGTACTTGGAGGGTTTTTGATGTGGGCGGCGCAGGTTCCGATGTGTGAACCGAATTCAAATTTGTGAAAGCTGCGCCTTTGAGTGTGTACCGTCTGATGGGATTACGGATCCACTGACCTGGGTGAGCTAGGCTCGGTTGGGGAGAGGTGATCGGTGCCCGTCGTCCGACGGGCCCTATGGTCACCAGTCTATCGCTCATAGGGAGGCCAAGCCCGGAGCGAAGACGGTCGGCGTTGCTCATCCGAGCTACCGACCCATCCCCTGTATAGGTTTTGTGTCAGTAGTACTTTGGTAGTACTTGGGATCTTTTTACTGTCTTTAGTGACGGTAGGATACGTTTTTTACACGTAGACAAGCTGTCGTCCTTGAGGTAGCGTAACAACGACAGGTTCACCACTCAACAGTGTTAAATCATCCGGTGTCAAAACAAGACCGGTCTCCTCGTGTAACTCGCGAACAGCAGCGTCGACAGGCTCTTCGTTATGTAAGACAGAGCCAGCTGGGAACCAAGTTTTGCCAGAACGAGGCTCACGCTGTAACACCAACTTCAAGTCCGACGGTTTAGTTCCTCCAACGTGAATTACCAACACCACGTAATGTCCGGGTCCTAGAGAAGCCATCTCAACTCAGTCAAGCAACGTCGAGCGAATCAACGAGCAACGAAAGCGTGCGTCGACCAAAGAGCTCCGAAACCATTGTGGCGGTTAGCCTCTGAAAGCTAAACGCTAGCACAAATCTGTTCTAGTCTGTCTAGTTCTGTCGTTGCAAGATGGCAGAATGATGTTGTCGAGAGGCAATGGTGAAAGATGTTTACTGCTTTACTTAGGCAGTAGATGTTGGAAGTGAACAATGGAATTGTTAAAAGGTTCTGTCACCTCCCTCTACTGCACTGGGCTTAAATAGGTTTCAGCCCAGACTAATTACGCCTGCAAGCTACGCTTACGTGTCAGGCGTTAGGGCTGTCTAACCGTCGTCATCTGCCTCGAGACGCGGCCTGCCTAGCATTGGGTTTCACGACGCGGCTCCTTCTACATCGAAGAGCTCGTTCTAGCGCGTCATCTGGCTGCTTAGATTAATTATGCATATCTGTACGTACCGGGAGGTACTGGTCGTACTGTAGCATCAGCACCATTACAATATTGCAGCAGCGACGTACCCACGAGTATACGTCCGTCCTGTGGAAAAGCACGAATTGGAATCCGTAACGAGTACCTGTACAATGTCTTGCAATGTACTGTTGCAGGATTGTACTCGTCACAAATGCGGGGCGAATACATTGACGCATCAACACTGGCCTCCTTACGCATACAATTTGAATGAAATGGTAAGCCGGATTATTACCGGATGGTAGCGGTGTCTATAGCTTAGCAAGACTTTATTGCTATAGAGTTCAATCAAGAGTAATTTCATTCAAGAAATTTCAAGGGAATGCGTCGATGAGACCGGTGTCCCGAAACTTATATATAATATAATGCTCTCAGTCATGCTTGCAAAACGCCGCCTGTAGAGGGTGCCGGTGCGGGTTCCCTGCCAGTCCCATATCCCGGGGGCGCAAAAAAAAATATATATATATATATATATATATATATATATATATATATATATATATATATATAATATTATATTTACCCGAGGGCACGTTTTGCCAAAGATTTCAGTTTGCTTACAATTTGGCCAAAAGACCACCACATGCCTGGCTTGGGGGAAGATTAGCGCTAATTATGGGTTGGGTGGGTGGGTTGCGCGAGCCAGATGGGCGAGCGCAAAGCAGAGAGTGCCAGTGCTCGGGGGTTGCACCGGCTTAAGGGGCTGCCGCTAGCTAGTGTTGTTGGGGGCAGGGCATGGGGCGTTGCGCTAGGCGTTTCCTCAGTCCTCGAGGGTTACCTCGAGGATTGGGTGAGACGCGCCGCTTTTACAGTAACGCTTTACCGTTCAGGTTTGCGTTCTGTCACATATGTAAGTAAGTTTTGCAAACCTCTAGATTTCAAACAATCTGACTATTTACCCGAGGGCACGTTTTGCCTATGTAATAAACCGGAGGTTTGCGCAGCCTAGCTATGATGAAGCGGGTTGGCGGGGATGAGCCAGCCGAAGTACTGCCAGGCCGCCGGAGATGGGGTCATGGTAGGGTCGATGTATTTCCCTTCTGTGACAGAATTGTTCTTGGCCCAACCACCCATGTATTTGACGACGTGGAGTGGGGTCCCGATGCAACTAGCGGCGGAGGCGGCACCTTTGCGTAGGCTGTGCGATGTCCATTTAAATCCACTTGGAGGTGTGGCGCCGACGGCGTTGCATGCGTCGAGGAGCCAGGCGGAGAGTGTTGCAGCTGCTTGCCAGTCGCCGGAGTTTTCGTAAGGTACGAAGCTCCATAGTGCGGCGGGGGGGGAGCTGTTGTAGAATTTCTTGCAGTAGGCGGTCCGCTGCGTGCAATAATATTCTAGTAGTTCGGCCAGCACCGGATTGGCAGTCGTCGGGATAGCGAGGATATGCTTGTCGGCTGCGCTGCGCCTCTGATCGCCCTTAGCTTTGCGGATGAAAAGCCAAATTTTCTGGGATGGGCGGTCGACGACGAGGTCTTGCGTTAAACACCTTACACCTGATTCGGCTCTGCAGAAAAACGCATAGTGTGTGCAGATTGCCAGTAGCGCGTGAAATTGCGCGATGAGGTGCCGGGAAGTAGGTGTCCGCCGGAGGTGCTTACGGAGGTCGGCGGCGGCTGTGAGTAGCGAGAGCGCTAGAGGGGCTGGTAACGGGAGGCGCGAGTCCGCTGCCTGTAGACGCTGTTGTTGCATCTCGAGTCCGCGTCGAGCGTCGGCCAAAAGTTCCCCGACTGCGATCGGCTGCTGGTGGTGGTCGCGGAAAAACTTGTTAATGGCCGAGTAGTACTGTTGTAGCGATGCGGTGGCGACGGTACCTTGCAGTCCCAACCATGCTGTGTAGCGAACGACCGACTGTGCAGCAGCTTGTAGCGGATGGATGTCCTCCTCGTGGCAAAAAGCGGCAAATTGACGCATGCCGCTGTCGTAGTTGGCGTACGTAGTCGGGGCCAGGGAGCTGCTGAGCAGGTGTTGTGCGGTGGTCCCGATGTGGTCGGTACCCAACAGGTTTCGAAGTCGGTTGGTCATGGTAGCCGTCCACGGGGCGTGTGCGGCCGGTTCTTGTAAGGTGTAGCGGACATGCCGCGAGGGCCTGTGCGAACGAGTGGCCATAGCGCGTAGCTCTGTGAGGTTTGCGTTGGCCGTTCGTAGTGTGCGTCCTATTGCGCTGCTGCGGGTGTGTAGCCAGGCCGGCGTGGCAGTCGAAAGGCCACGATGCTCCATCTTGGCCGTCCGACCCCCTCGCGTGAGCCTAGCCGACCGGGGAAGAATAGGTCGCGCGAGGGGGGGTAGTGGATGGTCTCGGTGGCCAAGTCGTGGAAGTTCTGGAACCACGGCTTGTGGGGCCAGTACGGTGCGATGACGGTAGCAGCGGCCCTTGATTGGCGTAGTTTCGCACAGAGGGCGGGCAGAGCTGACCACGGCGGGTTGCAGTAGTTTGTCTCGCATTGCCACGCGGTGTCCGGTAGGTGTAGACAGTCGACGTCCTCGCATTGTGGGTCGCGCCATCGGGCGTTGAAACGCGGGAGCTGCGCGTTTTCCATCGACGCAAACCGGTCGATCGAGTGTGGACCCCACGATGTCTGTAGGTAGGCGAATATCCTAGGGTTCAGCTGCCAGTCGTCGTGGTTGAGCTCCCGGCTTAGGCTGTCGGCCCATATGTTCGCTGCCGAGCGGATGTAGCGGGGTCGGATGCTGATGTCGTTGACGTCCAGGAGGTGCCAGAGTCGGCGTAATTCGGTCATCATGACCGGAGAGCGCGTAGTGAGTTTGGAGAGCGTAGCCACGACGGCTGTGTTGTCCTCGTGAAGTAAAACATGTCGACCTCGGAGTTGTGGTAGAAATGACTCGATCGCGAGGCGAACGGCGCGGAGTTCCTTCCAGGTGATGTGCTGCTGGCGGTCGTCGTCGTACCAAAACCCGCGGGCTTGGTAGGCAGGGTTGTCGTTCAGGACGGCTCCCCACCCGTAACCACTTGAGTCGGCGTGTAGGTACGCGGTCTCGATTGGTTTGTAGATGGAGCGGCCGTTGTGTTGGTCGGGCACCGTCCGCCACCACTCGAGGTCGCGGCGTAACTGGTGTGTCAGCCGGACACGTCCGCCCCATCCCTTTCGCGTAGCCAGCACGCAGTGTAGATCCCGTAGAAAGAAGCGGGCTGGTGCGATGGCGAGGTAGAGGAACTGTGCCTTGCCAGCAAACGCCGCGAGTTGTCACCGAGCGGGTAGCCACCGAGCGGAGGTAGTTGCGCGGCCGAGTAACGCTGAAGCTTGTTTTGCGAGGGCTTGTAGCTTGTCGGTCGGGGCTCGAAATTCGCCTTTCAAGAGGTCGACTGTCATGCCCAAGTGGGTGCCCACTTGGGTGGGCTGCCACAAGCCTTTGTCGGGGTTGCGCAGGAGGCCTAGCCGGTGGAGGAGGGTCTCGATGCGGTCGCGTAGCAATAGAGCTGCGTCGTACGAGCTGGCCATGAACAAGAAGTCGTCCATGTAAAGTAGTAGTCGTACTCCGCGCCATCGGACGTTGCGAACGAAGGAAACGTCGCGACGGCTTGTATGGCGTCGCGGAGTTGGCGGTCATCGGGGTAGGCGCCCGTCGCAAGTAGTTTGTGAACACTTGGGTAAGTTTGCAAAAATAGTAAGCCGACCCCGACCAGCCCATCGGGAGGCATGCGAGGCGCCACAGCTCGCCGCGATAGTTGACCGTGAAAAAGTCGCGGTCCTCTTCTCGGATGCCGAGCGTGTAGTAGCCGTCCGCGAGGTCGAGGGAGACGAAGTAGTCGCCCGGGCGGGACAGGTGGCGTAAGTGTTTGAGGGTCTCGCACGACATCTTGAACTCCGCGCAATAGCTGTTGAGTTCGCGGAGGTCGATGATAAGCCGCCATTTGTTGACCCCGGGTTTGGGGACGAGGAACATGCGTGAGACGTAGCGAGGGTTGCTGGCGCGCTCCCAAGCTCCGCAGGCTTCGAAGCGTGGAAGCTCCGTAGCTAGGAAGTCGAGTTGAGGTTGAGTGGCGTCCTTCATGGCGACACCGTGGTTGAAAGTTCGGGGACGTAGGCCGCTTTTGAACTTGACCCGCACGCCATGGCGGATCCAGTTCACGACTTGACCGCTCGCGCCGATATGCTCCCACTCCCGCCATCTTAGCCGCACGCGGTGACGCATGTAGTTGGATGTCGGGGAGCAGGAATCGGCGCGGCGGGTCACACCATCATTTCTTCGTGGTGGGTTTTGCTCCGTCGGTAGTCTTAGTTCCGGCCGCCGCTGCCGCTGCTGCTGCTGCTGCGGCCTTGCGCTTGTCGGCAGCTGCCTTCTTGGCCTTGGCGTCTTGCCCGGGTGGCTTGTCCGGCGTGACTCTCGCGAACGCTGCTCCAGCAGCTGCTTTGCTGGCGGCATGTAGGCTGACTTCGAGGGTCCGATCGACGAACTCTTGGCGTAGCTCGTCCAGTGCGCTCGAGACCGCGGTAGGGCGTGGGCGGCAGAAACGTTCGTGCGCGAGCTCGGCGAACACTCGGTCCGTATCCGAGCTCGTTTGTCCGCCCTTGGTGAGGCGGAGGAAGCCCAGTCGAGTACGGGCGGCCTCCTCCGTCGCTGTGTGGGTGCGATGACCCGCTCGGATGAGGGCAACGGCCGCCGCCTGCTCCGCTGGTAGAGGAGGTCCGGTTGACAGCGTGTCCAAAGCCTCGCTGATTGCCGCGTTGGCGCAGCTGTCGAAGAAGGCATAGCACCCGATGTGGAGGTACTCGTCGTACCCCGCTTGAGATTTCCGATCGTTGAGGAAGCGGGCCGTGTCGTCCGTTAGCGTCCACAGACGAGGTTCGTCGATGTCGCGAGGGGGTCGCTGCAAACCGGCCGGAATGATTTTACCGTAGGAGGCAAAATCGACGAACTCGGGCTCGTGGAGCTCGGGGTCGTCGTTCAGCAGGTCGATAGGCTGCTCAAGGGCTGCCTTACCACCCTCAGTTGAAATGGTCGCGTCAGGAGGAATGGACTGTTGTTGATTCGGAAGCACGGCTGGGCCTGTTTAACGTTCGAGCTTGGCTAGTAAGGCGGTGTTAGACGCCTGAATCTGCTAAGCTAATCGGAGTTCGAGGGCCGAAACCGCGCTTTGAATCTGTTCGGAAGTACGCTGTTCGATTACAGAGGGGAGAGGGTCGACTCCGGGGGCGGAGGACGACGGCTCAGGCTGCATGATGTTAGACAGCGACTCGGAACGGGGGGAAGTGTCTCGTGACGCTTGAGTGCGCATGAGGCGATGTAAAACTGACACCCTGCTCGACTACGAGAGTCGAGAATGCAATTGCGCGAGCCAGATGGGCGAGCGCAAAGCATAGAGTGCCAGTGCTCAGGGGTTGCACCGGCTTAAGGGGCTGCCGCTAGCTAGTGCTGCTGGGGGCATGGCATGGGGCGTTGCGCTAGGCGTTTCCTCAGTCCTCGAGGGTTACCTCGAGGACTAGGTGAGACGCGCCGCTTTTACAGTAACGCTTTACCGTTCAGGTTTGCGTTTTGTCACATATGTAAGTAAGTTTTGCAAACCTCTAGATTTCAAACAATCTGACTAAATATAATATTATGTATTAGGTAATTCGCTGGACAACGATTAAAATACCACAAATCTATTGATTGAATAGGGCACTAATTCATGGAAGCATGGATAAACGATGACGCTAATTCAGGGACGCATTGATTAAATAGGGTACTAATTCGTGGACGCATTTACTAAATAAGGCGCAAATTCATCGATGCATGGATTAAGCAGTCGGACACTAATTCATGGACGCATTTATGCGGATGATGCGGCAGATTCATCATGATCCCGTATTCCCATGAGTACATCGATGTCTGATGCGGAGGCTTACGAGTTTGGCGCCCAAGACAAATTGCGCCGACAAACACTACATGGGTGAATTCGAGCACTACCGGCGGGCTTGTGTACGCGGGGTCTTTGCGCCCGCACCCGTGCGACACGTTGTTTCAAAGTATTGTCGGGGAATGTTGAGACGACGGCAAGTGGAAACCTACCGGTGGTGCGGAGGAGAAGAGTAGGTGACTATTCATTACATAAGAAGTGAGCGGCAACACAATTGAAGCCGCTAGTATGTATTTGATGCAAATACGCACACGCGCGCACTTGTTTGACTCACATGTATGGGTGCGGGTGTATTATGATAGCCCCTCGAGATCATTGACCGTCATGCATAGTCACATTTACTCGTGGATCGCTTGAAGAAATGAAAATGAAAACGATTTACACAATACTAGCAAACAGGACCGGCTATTGTCAAACAACCATCAGCTACTTGGCCATTAAGATTAGGACACTTAAAAAAAAATATTGAGCCGTGAACTCTTCGACCATGTACACCTATCGCAACAATGAAATGTTTACAACAATCACCGAGTTAACGGTTGTTATCTTCGGGCGCCCTTGTGATCATGCCTTCTAGAGTACCTTTTTGGTCGTAGGATATACGCAATGAATCCACTAATCCCAACCTCTCCTATGGCACTAACAATACCGTCAAATTCATGCTAGTAAACACTAATTGTACACTAGGTATGAAAAAATATGTATCGCTAGTCTCCACTATGCGCACCCCGCTCCAACGGCTGCGAGGGCGCTGAACATCCTAGCTAATCAGATGGCTCTAGTCGCGACGGGCCTACCTGACCTCTCTGCTCATGTGCGACTCCGGTCGTGCCGGAGCTGGAGGGGGGAAGACATGCGAAAAAACCCCTCGCACATGCCGTCGACGGTCCCGTCGCGATCCCGCATGTATGGCACCGGCTAAACGAAGGACACCGAACAACGGCGTTACAAGATTTCTTGGAGACGCCCCAAGGGCACAACTTAGCCAAGACTCAAACGTACATTGACTTCATGCACGCTCACCCACCGCGTATTTCTGAGTCCCATTATATGCTTCAATAAAGGAGCCTAGACCACGGAGATCTGCCTCGCGGCGGCCTCAAGAGGGGGAAGGTACGAGTGTGACGAAAGAAATCCTGCAACATTACATTGCATGACATTGTACATGTACTCATTACTAATTCCAATTCGTGCTGGTCCATCGGAAGGCGTTCCATGGTGGGTACGTCGCTACTGCAATTTAGCCAGGGTTGTGATGCGTAATGTATTGCCATTACCTCCCGGTACGCACATGTACGCACAGTAAATCTAACTAGCTAGACGACGTGCTGGACGACAGTCTCAATGCTAAATGAGGTTCCCAGTGTTGGACGATCCGCGTCGCTAGTCTGTTGGAGATAGTTAGGAGCCCTAGCACTTGACACGTAGACCAAGTGAGAACATGTGCAAGCTAGCTAGGCAAAGGCTATTTAAGACAAGTGCAGTAGAGGGAGGTGACAGAACCTTTTAACAATTCCTTTGTTCGAGTACAATGTACTGCTAAACACTAAACAACAAGCATCG